>OX940974.1:151897495-152034852 GCA_954871275.1 Leptopterna dolabrata
GGAGAACCCCAATTCACCATCCCGAAACTCCTTGAGAATCTAGTTGTGCGACAGTTAACACCCCAGTTTTCCAGTGCGATAGTACGCGAGCAGCGTGGCTTCTCGAGGGGTCGCTTCACCGATTTGGTTGCATTTACGGAATTCATCTTCAGCTATTTTGGCCGGGGTTGTTAGGTGGACATAACAATTACGGACTTTGCCAAGGCATTTGATAAGGTGTCGCATGCCCACGTGCTGTCACATGTGCAGGCCATTGATATATTTGGCTCATTGTACCACTAGCTAGCTAACAGGCTCCAAATGTTCAGATTTGGAGGGGTGGTGTCGCTGCCGTATCTGGCGTCGTCGGAGGTGCCGCAGGGTTCCCATATTGGGCCCCCTGCTCTTCCTCTTGATGATCAACCGTGTTGGTTCTCCGTTCCCTGACGTCAGGCTTCTGCTGTTCGCCTAGTTCGGTCTCAGAGCGATTGCGTTTTGCTGCAGAGTCATACAGATGGTTTGATGGAGGGGTGCTCCTCAAACTGTTTGGCCCTGAACCCTTCCATGTTCTGTGATAACATTTCATAGAGCCCGGCAGCGTTTGGATTTCAGTTACAGGATTTGTTAACACTTCCTGCAGTTCCGTGACCTTGGGGCCATACTTGATTCCCAACTAACATTCTGGAGCACATCAACACCATTACCAGCAAAGCCCGAAGAGCCTTAGGTTTCATAAGGCGAAATATATCGAGATTTTTCAATCCGCACGCCTTAACACTGCTCTACAAAACACCGATTTTTACCTATTATTGAGTAAGGTTCTGTGGATTTATCGATTGGATTTATGAGGCTCAGCTCAAAAAATTCAGCGAAAGTTCATCCGCTATCTTGCTTACAAGATTGGAATTCCGGCTAATGATACTGATTTAATCGTAATTGGCTCGGATTTCAATAGATAAACCACCGCTGGGGAGTAGGAGGCGCTCTGCCGATCTTTTATTTCTCCGCAAACTTATTAGCAACACCGTGGACTGCACAACCTTACTTGCTACAGCACCTACGACTGAATGTACCGCAATACCTTACCCGATCGAACTCCTTATTTTTCGGTTGTTAATTATTTATGCAAGGACTAGAATACCACGTGAAGCCAATCTCCTATTAAGTTCAAATCCCGAATTAGAATTTTTCACTTGCTCCCTTCCTCAACTGAAGCACTATGTTAATTCATTTCTGCATAGTTGTTAATCTTTCGAATATAAGTACCAATCCATGTACCTAAACCTTATCAGTAAGTATCTGATTCTTGCTTACAGTATGTATATGTCTAATTACCCGAAGCAGCTGTTCAAAACTGCCGTGTTTTAATCCTCGCTATTTACGTTGTATTTTATATTCAGATCTGATTCATCATATCTCAATCATTATGTGATTACAATTAATTTATATCATTCTTATGATTTTTAATTGGCATTTATTACCATGTAATAACAATAAACAAAAAACACATCGTGTCTCATGACGTAGGTATAATCTTGGTGGTTACAATAATATAAAAATTATCAATCAATCATTTCATTTGTGACATAAAACGGGTGACATAAAACTGGTTATATGGAATATTCACGTACCGTTCTGGCAAACTTTCGTGGAAAATACGCAATTGCAATTGGTCCAAAATTACATGAATCTGGGTTTGAGTTAGGCACATACATGAATTTTTGCAAACACGTATTTTCCTTCTTTTCCGTTTCAGAGCATTCTGAATCCACTCCTGGATTTCAACTGTTTTCCTAAAGTTTTTTTTTTTTTTTGGTTTATTATTTTAATAATGAACCATTGGAATCGAGCATGGAAAAAAAAATTCTAACCCCCCCTCAAATTTTTATGGTATACATTTCAAGGTATGTAGATTCCAAAACTGTAATAAAAATATTTCTGTCTGTCCGCCGTACGCCGTACGCCGTACGGGCCACTTTTCTTAGTTACCATGAAAAAAAATTGATGAAATTCGGGTTATAGGTTCCGTTCGGCGTCTAGTTGGTCCTCGAAGCTCGACGTTACTGTGAGTCATCTCTAAGGGGTTCAAAATAGGGGTTGAAATTTTCAGAATGCCGTAGCTCGAAAACTTTCGATAGAAGGGTATGGTTTTTTTTACGTTATTAAATCTGTCTTGAGCTAAACAATTTTTTGAGACCACCCGGAGCATTGTACGTCCAGCCGTTCGTGTGCAGCAAAAAGTTTCGTCAACACGATCGTGAACCAAACGGTATAAATCCGGCCCGGATATCATCACTAGGGAGCACCTGATTATAATCAAGGATGGCTGTATGAAGTCGAGTTAGTTGTAGTGCGATATTATTTCATTTGATAAGTGATGGACTATTGGATTTTGTTGGTAGGCACTTCTGAACTGAAACTTGAACCAACTTTGAAGTATTATTGATGGGTAAATTATTAAACAATGGTAAATTATTACACAATGGCAAATTATTACACAACGGTAAATTATTACAGAACAGTAAATTATTACACAACGGCAAATTATTACACAACGGTAAATTATTACAGAACGGTAAATTATTACACAACGGTTCATCTACCAAGAAGGGGCTGGATTTTGTTTGATCGGCACTCTTGTAACTTGACCAACCGTTGAAGTATTATTGATGGGTAAGTTATTACACAACGGTTCATTATACTTGACCACGAGGGTAGGTACTGACCACAGAAAACAGTGATCTACGCAGAAGGGGCATCTATTTCACTCCACATCAATAATTTTCCTTCAGAACTTCATTATTAGCGTTTCTTTTTGCCATTTTAGTTACTGTTTGTCATAGAGAGAATTATTGGACAGTTTTTGTACTTCCCGTCATCTTTACACGTTCAACCGTGGAGAAGCTGATACGGGAAGACGGATCAATGAGCTTGAAACGTTCTTTTCCCGTAACGTGTAGATCTTCGCGTACACGGGATGAATTACGCGTATGTATACGTGTAGGGAATGCTTGAAGCTCGTTGGTCCGTCTTCCCGTATCATCTTGGCGTATTAGTCACACGGTTGTACGTGTAAAGACCTCGGGAAGAACAAAAACAGTCTATTTTAGCAACATTTAACTCTTGATTTAGGTAGGCGCCTAGTAAGGAGTACGGGGTTAGGTACTAACCTACGGAGGGTCTGCCATCTACATAATATGTATAGAATAGTACATACTATATTATATAGACGGGTTAGCTATGCAGAGAGCTGTGATCTGTAACAGAAGGGTATTCTGTTTAAAATAATAAACCGTTGTGCAGGGATTTGCAGCGTTTTTAAATCTCAAATTAAGGGCTCGATTTTTTTTTAAATCCATACTGATGTACAGGCGTCGGACCTTTGACCCGTCCAAGCAAAAGTTAGCAGCCAAATTTGAACTTCTATGACAATTTTGATCAAATTCAACTTTGGATTCTACGCAAAAAAATAAAAATAAACAAAATAAAAATAAAAATAAAAATAATAGGTAGGTAATATAAATAAAATAAATTAAAAAATACCTAAATGATAATCATAATAAAATAACAAAATAATAAAAATAATAAAAAATACTAAAAATATATCAAAATTAAAAATTAAAATAATAAGTCAAATTGTTTCTTGTTTTTCACCCTAGCAAGTCGTCTGGCAGGTACATTAATTTCAACACACCCTGCTGTAGGTATTTTATGGTACAATATTGATGGTTTTTGTGAAAAGTGCCTACTTGTTACCTACTGGAATGGGACGATCTCATTCAAAATCTGCCAGCGTCGAAACAGATCAAACATTGTACAATCTGCAGAGGGGAAATGTTCCAGCACGGGTTTTGAAAGACTGGAACATAATATTTATCCAGAATTGGAGTCGGTACGGACTGCGCTTGAGTGCCCTTTGATTAATGAGATCGAGAGGCAACAGGATCCGCTTATTCCAAACATGAAATCACACCCTATGCAAATTCACAGGCCGACGAGAACTGGTGCGTAGGTGCCAGTGACAAATAAATGCAGCGCGAAAAGAGCTTGAAGGACAGAGGGGTAGGTCATGGTCCGCAATCACGTTGTCGTAGGTTATGGGCGCGGCTCGGCCTTGATGGTCGTCACGCAGATGTACCTACTACTATTTTTATACATTAAGAATGTCAGATCACCTCGCCTGACTCAACCCCTCCCCTCCCCCTCCCCCCACCATCGATAATTATAAATCTCTCATCAACACCCTTTGACACAAATAAGTGGGCTCTTCAAACTTTATTGACTCATTGAACCTTCACGCCAAGATCTCATTGTTGCGGAGGTTGAGTAGGTGAAATTCAAATGTTTCGATTCCATTAATTAAATATAATAAAAGAACGAGGAATGACACATCCCTGTCAGTGATTCAGCCATATAATAATTTTTCATTCAATAAAACTTTTTGAAAAAAATAGATAGCTGTCTTGATCAATGAAACTTTTCCTATTCTTTCAAAACGTAGGGGGAACCTGGGATCCTAACACGTTATGCAAAAGAAGAAGAAAAAATATATACAAAAAATAAAAACCCACTAACTAAATCACTCGCGAAGAAATCGTGGAAACCCATTTCAAAGGAAACCGGAGTTATTGAAAAGTTGTCTATTTCCACTAATACACGAAAAAACTCAAAAAATACACTTTTATAGGTACCGGTTTCGGTGATCAAACCATCGTCAGTAACGAACAATAACATTATTGTTGATGTTTATCTTTATTTTTTGTTACTGACGATGGTTTGGTCACCGAAACCGGTATAAAAGTGTATTTTTTGCGTTTTTTCGTGTATTAGTGGAAATAGACACCATTTCAATAAGTCCGTTTTTCTTTTTTTTTTCTATAAAAAACCACATTCACCATGTACCTATCTATGCGCCAAACAAATTACCTGAAGAATGGGAAACGCTGTTCGGAACACCTGTTTGGTTTAAGATTTTCTCCAGGTGATCTCTATTTTTCGAGAAATATGAAAGGGTTTGTTTGGAATTAATAAGTCTCTAAAGAAGCAGCCGTTTGAAGGATCTGTATTTCGTATCACATGAAATGCGATTCCATCAGAGAATTTATGACACCGAACACATTTTTGCATTCGCCACGTGGTTTTTCCCACGCCCCTCTCGCCACTTCGCCACGTCGTGTTATGGGGCCCTTTTCTCCATTATTCTCTCTCCCTAACTACCTTCCACTAAGACCAATCATAAAGGGGAACTGGGTGGATGGGGGGGGGGGGTTGATTGGAAAGGGCTAAAAATAAAATTTTCCAGTTGGCGGAACTGTTTTAAAAGCAGTTTCTTGGTAATGGGTGTGCACAGTCAGGTAATTCCTCTCTGAGTGGCATTGTTGGTTATAACATTGTTGGTTATAACTTCGTTCTCCCCCGTTTTCTCTCTTCTATCGTAATTGTTCGTTTATTACGTCAATTTACGACTTTGAACTTAGCCCAGGCAAAAAACGCTGCAAAGTGCTTGTCACCTGGGTTTACTATTCTATTGGACATACCTACAGAAATGTTGGCTGTTCATTTATTGTTTCTTTCATGTGCAATAATTGAAATAGCTATGTTTGATGTTTTCCACCAATTTTAGCCCCCAAATACACGAATTAGACTCCTATTTTTGACAAATTATATTTGATCATTGATAGCGCCATTTAACTGTCTTCATTCACCTGTTGACACTTTTTCTAGTGTTAATATAAAAATTGATGGTGATTTCAGACAAATTCCCAGGTTTTTGAATCATAAAAATTAAATTTTGGAAGCTGAACCATCGTTACATCCTCAGGTCTTCACTCTTTGGTCGAAATCAACTTCATATTCGGTCTTCTCGCCCTAAAAAACATGGAAAACGATACATCACAAGCTCGTGTTCACTAAAACCTCAAAAAACCCCTGTTTTTACACCCTTATCTCTCCCCCCCCTCCCCCCCCCCCCGCCAACTAAGCCCCTGGGTGTATTCCGATCGGACTGCCGAGCTTCGGAGCACAACTAGGACCCAAATGTGTTCCAAAGTTGTAACCCCAAAGTGTTGCGGAAGAGCGACGATTTTAGACCCAAATTTAACATAAATTTAAGGCTGAAACTGCGTTAGAACCCCAATTTTTTAGTCTTTGGGCAAAACTGACTTCGTATTCGATCTTCTCAACAAACAAAAAACCGCTGCGAAGTCCTTGTCACATGGGTTTATTATTCTGTTGGACATACCTACAGAAATGCTGGAAATACATTTAATGTTTCTTTCATGTGCAATAACTGAAATACAGTGGAAATCGGTCGTACTGGACACCGTTTATAGTGGAATATCGTATGAAGTATACAAAAACTCGGGTTCCGTTGAGTGTGTAGGAAATAATACGTAGAAAATTGGCTATAGTGGACACCGGCTATAGTGGAAAAATCGCATATAGTAGGCACGTTTCGTGGTCCCGGAGGAGGATAAAATCGGTTGTTGGTCAGGTGTTGGTTTATGGTAATCAGCCAAATTTCAACCGAACAATACCTCACGTAGTGTCAACAAACAACGTCGAACGGGTTTGCAGATCAGTTTCATCAAGATGTCCCGGGCAACACTCACTGTCGAAGGGAACTTCGCTATAGTTTGCCGGTACGAGTCGGGGGACAAAGCCGTCCAAAAAGCAGACGTTTATAACTCAGTACTTCGCAGAGGCATGATTTTCTTGACGAGTTGACAGAGACGTTAGACAATAAACACTTTTGTATCTCATACGTTGTATCATTTTGCGTTTTTTTTTTTGTGCCCTATTGACGATGTCGTTTATAGTGGACAGTCCACTATAAGCGATAGATCGGTTATAGTGGAAATCGCTTTTAGTGAACAAAAACAGCGATCCCCTCAATGTCCACAATAAACGATTTCCACTGTAGCTATTTATTTTTTAATGGTTTCCACCAATTTTGGCCCCCAAAAACCCGAATTAGGCTCCTATTTTTGACAAATTATCTTTGATCATGGATATGCCAATTAATTGTCTTTATTCACCTGTTGATACTAATTCTAGTGTCATTATACAAGTTTATGGTGATTTCAGACAATTTCCAAGGTTTTTGACTCATAAAAAGTGAATTTTGGGAGCTAAACCTTCGGTACAACCTCAATTTTCCACTAAAACCTCAAAAAAACCTTGAAAACCCCTATTTTTACCCCCATTTTTCACCGATAACACCCCTGGGTATATTCCGATCAGGCTACGAAGTTTTGGGACACAACTAGGGTCCAAATGGAGCATGTGTGTGAAAGAACGAATTTTTTATTTAGACCGAAAATAAGGTAGATATGGACGGACATTGCATTTTGGAATCTACGCACCTTGAAACGTAAAAGCAAAAAATTTTGAGGGGGTGTTATAAAAATTGTTTGCTGAGCGAACGCATATATTATTCGCTGAATAATTAAAAACATAAAAAATGTGAGCCTAATTCTTATTTTTTGTTGCCAAAATTGGTGGGCACCATCAAACATAGCTATTTCAATTATTGCACATGAAAGAAACAATAAACGAAAAGCCAACATTTCTGTAGGTGTGTCCGATAGAATAATAAACCCATGTGACCAAGGACTTTGCAGCGTTTTTGTGTTTGAGTAACATGAGCTTTTGAAGTATCGTTTTCCATGTTTTTTAGGACGAGAAGACCAAATATGAAGTCTATTTTGACCAAAGAGTGGAAAATTGTGGTTCTAACGAAGCTTCAGCCTTAAATTTACGTTAAATTTTTGTCTAAAATCGTCGTTCTTCCACATATAGTTTGGTTCCCCATTTAGGATCACGTTTGGGAACTAGATGTGCTCCAAAGCTCGGCAGCCCGATCGGAATACCCCCAGGAACGTTATGGGAGAAAAAGGGGTGTGAAAATAGGGTTTTTCGAGGTTTTTTTTAGGTTTAGTGAACACGAGCTTGTGATGTATCGTTTTCCATGTTTTTTAGGGCGAGAAGACAGAATATGAAGTTGATTTCGACCAAAAAGTGAAGAATTGAGGTTGTAACGAAGGTTAGGCTCCCCAGATTCATTTTTCATGTATCAAAAACCTGGGAAATTTTCTGAAATCACCATAAATTTGTAAAATAACACTAGAAGTAGTATTAGCAGGTGAATCAATACAATTAAGTAGCACTATCGATGTTCAAAGATAATCTGTAAAAAAAAAAAAAAAACCGAGGTTGTGTTTTTGGGGGCCAAAATTGGTGGAAACCTTCTAAAATAGCCATTTCCATTATTGCACATGAAGGAAACAATAAATGAGTAGCCAACATTTCTGTAGGAGTGTCGAGTAGGATAGTAAACCCATGTGACATGCAAGGACTTTATAGCACTTTTTTTTTGTAAATTTATGTCAACCGCGTTATTTGCGGTTATGATACAGACAAAAATAATAAAACTCGAAACGTAACTCAGCCAACAACGATATGCAAATAAATATGCAAACCGTATACAGCTGCAGAATAACCAAGTGAAGGAAATGATTGGATGAAACTTGGAAATTATGGAAGTCCCTGGACGGCTCTTTGACCTTAGGGATCAAATATATAAGTGATTTATGTATATCATGTGAGTATGTGTCTGATTGTAATTGACTTATTTCGTAAATAAGCATTCTACAGATTGACTGATTGAATACATGAATCAGTAATAAAAACATACATTAATTAACTAACTAATTACTGCCCCACGCTTTTATTTTTAATCATAAAAAGTTCCAGTGTTCTCGGGTAATATAAAATTTAGTTACAAGATTTTCTAAAAACTAAATAGAGCAAGATGAAAATGAATAAATAAAAAATTTTTAGAAACACGCTTTTATTTTGAAATGATCTTTAAAAAAATCCTACTGCTATCCGAGAACATTGGAATTTTTTGTTACTAAAAATAGAAGTGGGGGGGGGGGGGGGCGCTCATAGTACATTTCATATCTACATGATATAAGTACTTCCAGTCCCAACTCCATACGCTTTCATTTTCACTCATAAAAAATTCCGATGTTCCTGGGTAACAGAAAGAAATTATTTTATTCTTTTTAGCCTTTATTTCGAAATAAAAGCGTGTTTTTAAAAGGTTGTTTTAGCGTGGAACACGCTTTTCCTGGAACCTACTTGCCAGAAAACGACGCTATTTTGTGATACGAAAATAGTGGTAGTCGAGAACACATGATCATATGATTTTCACGTACAATCAAACGGTTAACGGCCTCTAAGGGACTGGCCGCGTCTTCCTGATCAGTTTTCTCAAAACAATATTTGAATCAGTGACTTTCACTCGCAAGCCGGACGATATACGAGTAAGTATTTAAGACGATATCCTCACGTTTGCGTGCAGTTGCAAAATATTGCTTAATAATTCCTCCGAGGCGGGACCATCATTTACATAATCATTCAGCTGTGTTTGGACCGCCTTCCAGCGATGTTTGTCAAGGAGGATGGGATAGTCCTCATCTGAAGGGTTGGTTTGTAACAGAGTGGTCTCGTCAACCAGCCCTTCTGTACCATGTGACAGAGTGTGACAGTGGACCCTCGAGAGTCCCCCTCCTGGACCAGCGAGATTATCACCGGTTCAGAGGGGATATCGATTAGGCTTCTACCAGATCGACCCCATCTTCACCGGAACAACAAGCGAGAACTGCCACTGTCACAACCACCGATGAACTTTTGTGTCTTCAGGTGGTTTATACAGATGAGGTCATTCGCGCGAATTTCGGGATAGGGCGAGCCCAATTTTGGTTTCTTATTCTGTGAATAACACACCTGTGTAATCACTCAGCAAAAAATTGTATAACACCCCCTCAAAATTTCTTCTTTTACGTTTCAAGGTGTGCAGATTCCAAAAATACAATGTACGTCCGCCGTCCGCCGTATCACGCATAACTACTTCATTTTCGGTCTAAAAAATTCGTTCTTTCGCACAGATGCTCCATTTGGGCCATAGTTGTGTCCCGAAACTTTGCAGCCCGATCGGAGTATACCCAGGGGTGTTATGAGTGAAAAATATGTATACAAATAGGTATTTTTCGTGTTTATTGTGTTTGAGTAACATGAGCTTTTGAGGTATCGTTTTCCATGCTTTTTAGGACGAGAAGACCAAATAATATGAAGTCGATTTTGACCAAAGAGTGGGAAATTGAGGTTCTAACGAAGTTTCAGCCTTAAATTTACGTTAAATTTGGGTATAAAATCGTTGTTCTTCCGCACACAGTTTGGGTCCCCGTTTGGGAACACATTTCAATTCAATTCAATTCAATTTTTTATTCAGAAAATACTTTATACAACAAATATAATTATTTTTAGAGACCCTATATACATAATACAAGATCTAAACATGTTGGTTTATGAGCCTAAGGTCAGTGACCTGTCCAGGCTCGTCTCTTCCACCGCTATTTATTACTGCGTATGTATGTACCAGCAGTTTCAATGACAAAGCACACCTTAAGTGTTTGGAGAATGAGTTACATTGTTCAAGAACCAACAGTATTTACAGGTTATTCCTAAGTAGTTAGTAATACACTTAATTCTACGAAGGCTGATTTGTATTTTTATCCTAATTTAAACTTATTTATAACAACACTTTCGTTATTTTCAAGCTCAAAATATTCTAGAACTAGTTTTTTAAATTTTCCTGTTGATGTTGAAGTCTTGGTTAGGAGCGGTAACTGTTCAAATATTGCTGGAGCTAGCCATGGAACTTGTCGAGTGTAGAAATCATTATGTGCCTGTGGTATCTGGAGGACATAATTGGCATTTGTTCGCGTCGGTCTAATCACCGCTTGCTAGGACCGGTCCTAGTTGTGCTCCAAAGCTCGGCAGCCCGTTTGGAATACACCCAGGGGTGTTATGGGAGAAAAATGGGTGTAAATATAGGGGTTTTCGAGGATTTTTTGAGGTTTTATTGAACACTAGCTTGTGATGTATCGTTTTCCATGTTTTTAGGGCGAGACGACCGAATATGAAGTTGATTTCGACCAAAGAGTGAATAAATGAGGTTGTCACAAAGGGTCAGCTCCCAAAATTAATTTTTCAAGAGTCAGAAACCTGGGAAATTGTCTGAAATCACCAGAAACTTTTATAATGACACTAGAATTAGAGCCAACAGCTGAAATTTTGTGTTTTTTGGAGCCAAAATTGGTGGAAACCATCAAAAATAGCCATTGCAATAATTGCACATGAAAGACATAATAAATGTATTTCCAGCATTTCTGTAGGTATGTCCAATAGAATAATAAACCCATGTGACAAGGAATTTGCAGCGTTTTTTGGTAGTCATTATTCCTTCCCCCATCTTTTATTCGCATTTCCTTTAGAATCATGGATGTCCCTTGGCGTGTTTTCAACTCTTTGGTTCACGCAAACGGCCAAGACGTTGGAAATGGATTTGTCAGGGAGGTGGGAGACAGAGGTGATGAGCTGGTTCGGCGCTATGGAGCCGGTTCTTTTCACACGGTATCTTTTCATTAGCGTGATTTCGTTTTGCTTGGTGAAGCTGATAACTGAAAGAGAGGAGGGCGTTAATGTTCAGATCATAATAATAGCAGTAATAAGCAATAAGGAACTGTGGTCCGATTGAACTCCGAACTGAGATGTTCGTGTATGTGATCAGCAATATAAGCAGAAGTGTGCCCCTTCTTGTCCCTGATGTACGTGTATGTGTATTACCCACTGAGTGGGTGTCAGGAGAAAGTCAAAGTAATGGTGAAATAGCAAAGGTAAATAACCTGGGTAAATTATGACTATAGATGAGAACTCAACATTTGAGATCGTGTAGGTTTCCTCAGTCTTGGTGTTTCCGAAAAACTCGTTTTCAAAGCTCCAAATTGTAGCTTTTGCTGATGATATAGCTATTGTGATAAATGAGAACACCAGGGAGCTAGCGCATTCTATCGCAGAAATGACTGTCTATGAAGTAGCCAAATGGTTTAGCACAAATAGTCTCACCATGAACCTTTCGAAAACCAAGTACATTACATTCTCAATAAACAAAACAGGACTTCCTAATGACTCTAAACTCAAAGTGCACAAGGAAAACTGTGGCGTAGTAAGAAATTTGTACAGCTGCATGGAAATAAAAGGGCTGAATACAATAAAATACCTAGGAGTGCACGTAGGTCAGCATCTCAAGTGGAAGGATCATGTAGCTGCGTTAGTAAATAAAATCAGGAAATCCATGCACTACTTTCTGGTGCTACGAAGTTGGCTAACGAAAGAAAACCTTAAAATGGTGTATTATGCTCATGTATATAACATTTTAACTTATGGTATCATTGTCTGAGTATAAACATAGCAATGAATACAGTTTTGAGAATTGCAACTAATTCCCATGAACGTACTTCAACTAGTTACCTGTACAAACACTTCGATGTTCTCACTCCCAGAATGCCTGTATTCACATAACCGTTTTATATGTACACAAACACCTGCATTTATTTACGAAGCAAGCGGTGATTAGACCGACGCGAACAAATACCAATTATGTCCTCCAATACCACAGGCACATAATGATTTCTACGCTACACAATTTCCATGGCTATAGCTCCAGCCCTATTTGAACAGTTACCGCTCCTAACCAAGACTTCAACATCAACAGGAAAATTTAAAAAACTAGTTCTAGAATATTTTGAGCTTGAAAATAACGAAAGTGTTGTTATAAATAAGTTTAAATTAGGAAAAAAATACAAATCAGCCTTCGTCCATTCAGTGTATATACTAACTTCTTAGGAATAACCTGTAAATACTGTTGGTTCTTGAACAATGTAACTCATTCTCCAAACACTTGTGTGTTTGGAGAACACGGTGTGCTTTGCCAATGAAACTGCTGGTACATACATACGCAGTAATAAATAGCGGTGGAAGAGACGAGCCTGGACGGGTTACAGATCTTAGGCTCATAAACCAACATGAGTTTCGAACTTGTATTATGTATATAGGCTCTCTAAAAATAATTATATTTGTTGTATAAAGTATTTGTTGAATAAAAAAAATTGAAATTGAAATCAACCCCTTTATTATTTTGCCATTCGCGCCAGTGAGAGTGAGTGTGAAGAAAAGGCCCGCTTTGATTTTTGACTTCCGCTTTGCTTTTTGGACGCCTTCTCAAGGCTTCTGGGTGAGACGACTCCTTCCAAATGTTTGCCGGTACCACGAGTCAACGAAGAGATCATCGCCCGAACTATCATCTCACTCTTCTTCAACTCGAACTAACTGACAGTATTTCGCAGTAATATCGAACATATTTTTCGCTTTCAAGTCTTTCTTTTCTAAATAAATAGGTACTTCGAAATCAGGTGATGATTTCATTCTGGTGATGAATTCACAAATTATTGTAGTAACATGCAAGACAACACAAAGTGAGACTCACCTTCCGGTTCCAGGTTCCGTTCAGTCTTATAATCGATAGGCATCTGAACGGACGTTGAACGATCTCTAAGCGATCCCTAAACGATACGAAAACGATCCCCGAAAGATACTTGAACCCTTGTTTACCGTTTCTTCCACGTTATGAGAACGTTTCTCGTACGATGACTGGCCGATCATCAAACGATAAAAAGGATTCAGATACCCACCTTCCAGAGAATCAGGTGGCACAGAACTGAGGATCAGAACTTCAGGTGCCTTAAGGAAAAACATGTTCCACGTTTCTTCAATTTTAGCCGTTAGGCTCTATGTGGCAGCAAAGGGGTGTCCGGGGATCCTGACGGGGGGGGAGGGGGGTGACATGGTTGTGTCTTATGGCTGGAGTTCGGTATGAAATAAATTCTGTGCGGAAATACACAGACAGTGCTACTGTTTTTTATTTATTTTCTCAGTTCTAGAGTTCCCTAAAATTCAACGTTAAAATGTTCTTTATAATTTCAAGGTTTCATCCAAATCATTATTTCATTCACTCGATTATTCTGCAACTCCATTCGGTTTGTTAATTTTTTGTTGGTTGGCTAAGTTAGGTTATGTTATGCGTTTTATTATTTGTTTCCGTCACCAGTGTTTGTTGTGTTGATACCGACATTTACTGTACCTATGCTACTGCGTGAAAGGCAGTAAAGGGTTTATTATTGTTGTTATTGTATGATTATTCTGACGTTTGTATAACCGCAAATACCGCGGTAGACATAAATTTACCACCAAACAAAATCGTGGCTATTATGTAACAAGATGATATAGCGAGAAACTATACCACTTTTCGTTAAATTATACCATTTTTTCATGATTTTAGCCATTTTTACCGATTTTTGACCCTTATAAAGTCAAATTTGACCCACTCTTTCTTGACAAAACTATTTTTATCATAGAAATAGTTCTGTCGTGAATCATCCCACTCAACGTCAGGCGAATTAGGAAATATAGATTTTAGCCCCTAATACCAATTTTTGACCACCTAAAATCTAAATTTAACTCCTATTTATTTAGAAGAAATTATTTTATTATTTTTACCTTTTATTTCGGAATGAAAGCGTATTTTTAAAAGGTGATTTTTTTTCTTCTTCTTTTTTCAGTTCTATTGTTCCTAAAAATTCAACGTTAAACTGTTCTTGATGTTCATTGTCTACTCGTATAACATGTTTGTACTATCTATTGATTCATATTTATCTCTGTTATCTTCTCTTCTTAAGTAATGAACCATGGATACAGTGGTTACTCCTGATTTTTTTTTTTTAAATATAAGAATACATTTATTGGTGATCAAATTACAAACATAGAATACAATGAAAGATGGCGCAAATTTCAATAAATTGATACAAAAATCACAATCCACGAATATCTCATAGAATCTAATCAAAACAGCAATGCTACTAACCCCGAAGAGTAAAAATCGTGCTGGGGTTAGGAGTCTCAATTACAAATATTGTCAAGATGAATCGCCGCCAATATATATATATATATATATATATAACACATACACCAACTAACATGTTTATATAACATTAAGGAGCAATGCATTTACATCAAGTACATTAGTGCAGTAAGTATTTTCTAAGTTTGGTTTCTCACCTAGTTATATCAGATTTGCAAAACAATTCAATATTTAAATTTATTTTATATTTTTCAAAAGGTACCTATGTTTTTTATTCATAACTAGCTGTGTACCCGCGCTTCGCAACGGTAGAACAGACACCCCCTTTAGGACAGGCCCCACTCATAACAGATACCACCTCAAAGAGTGGTTGTTTGCTACCGTAAGCCACGGTTCAAGGGTGCGTCCCAAGTGAAAATTTTGGTTTGAGTAATTGGTTATTATTTGATTAGTGGCCGTTCTCATTTATCGATGCCGAGACAAACAAACAGACTGACACTGTTTTATGATATATTATACTATTTGAACTGACGCGTGTTGCTGCGATTTAAATAAATGGAGCCAACGGTCATGTATTTTAATATGCCTGTATCCCCCCCTCCTCAACTGATCAGAAACCTTCCCCAATGCCAACCCTAACTGCCTTTAACCCCCCCCCCCCCCCCGTATCCTATGAACCCTCCCTACCTGGTTAGAAACATTCCTCAATGTTCACACAACAAATTCCCAAAGTTGCACTCCAATTGGTCAAGTAGTTTTGAAATTTCTGTAGACCCCCCCCCCCTCTCATAACCTACACCCCCCTCCCACTAACATCCTGATTGAAGTACCACTTGAATGTACTCGTCGAGCTGAATCCAGAATCTAATTACAATCGGATTTACGTCCAACCGTTCGATGTTATTATAAGCATAAACGTCCTCATAGAAGTGATTATAACACGTTTTTTAGTAGTATTTCATTCATAGCGTTTCAACGGATGGACAGATTCAAATGCAGATTTTTCATAAACCTTCCCAGATAAATTCTGCGTCAAATGGTACCAGCCGCAACTTTCTACGTTCAGCCGTTCTCAATTGATGCCGAGACAAACAACAAACAAACAAACAGACAAACAGACACTGTTTTATTATATGTATAGATAGTTTGAATTTAGGAGTTCGTTTCTTTCAAAAATTGGTAATGTAGGAGATAGTTTAAGTTCTTCTGGGAGTTTATTAAAAAGCTTAACTCCAATGTAGCGATGTGACCTTTGTGCAAAAGTGGTGTTTAAATAAATATAACATTTAAACTTTGTGCAAAAGTGGTGAAATATAACATTTTTAATGTATTTGTTTGTAAGAAGTTACGCACTTCTAAACATATTGGAATTAACCTTCGCAGTCTACTGTTAAGATTAATAATATGTTCCTTCCTTGACAAACTGTCATCTACTACCATTCCCAGATATTTAATTTTATTAACACGGCCTATAGATGGGCATGCACATCCCTGGGGTATAGCACAATTTTCACTGTGGCATTTCATACTCGATGAGATGTGACCGATCGAAGGTCTCAGGGAAAAGGCCATAAATTTTGTCTTACTAAAATTTAATTTCATTCCTTTTCGGTTAAGTAAAGCATTGAATGAGTTCAAGTTACTTTGAGCCTTCAGCATCGAATCTTCCCAAGTTTCGCCAATCGTCACCAAAGCCATGTCATCGGCAAATGCCACCATTTGCCCCTCAAACTGAGCTCCCAACAGTTCATTGATGAATGCAATGAACAAGATTGGGCCAAGTACCGTGCCTTGCGGAATTCCGAAATGGGATGTGGACGGGTCACTACATGTATTTCCTATTTTCACTCTCTGCGGACGATTTTTTAAATAACTCTCTAGCCACAAAACAAAAGGCTCCTCTATTCCAATTTGGCGCATTGAGGTTATTAAACGTGAGTGTGAAATGACATCAAATGCTTTGACCATGTCCATGAATATAACCACTGGTTTATTACCTTTGTCCATATTATCCGACACATTCTCGACCAACTCAATGACGGCATCCTGGGTACCTACTCCTACCCTCTCGAAAACCGAACTGTACTCCACTCAGCTTATTATTGGCCTCTAAGAATTTTACCAAGTGCCTCTTAGCAACTCTTTCAATAATTTTCGCAATGTTCGAAAGTAACGAAATAGGTCTGTAGTTACCAACTAATCGAGGGTCTTCGCTCTTATACAGGGGAGTGATCACTGCTGATTTATAAATCGTCGGAAATTTAGCCTGTTCAAAACTTAAATTTATTAGAGCGCACAATGGTTCAGCTATGTGATGTTTTACCTAAGTAAATCAGCAGTTATCCCATCGTACCCCGGACTCGATCCGCCTCTGAGGTCATCAATGATTTTGAGGACCTCCTCCCTCTTCACTCTAATATTTCCCATTAAACGTGGCTCAACATTCAAACCCCCGGAAGCAGGGTCATCCTCATCCAGTGATACGTCAGCCATGCTCTTAGCTACCTTCTCTCCCACTGTTGTGAAATGCTTATTAAAGGTATTCCCAATTGCAAGGGGGTTATCAGAGACCGACAGATTCCGGCCTTCTACCAGTATTTCTCCCATTCCATTTCTTATTGTTCTACGCTTTCCAATTGCTTGATTTATAAATCCCCACACCTTTTTAGAGTCATTATTACACCGTACAAGTTTTTCCCTATAATAATCATCTTTAGCTTTTGTAATTATACTACACAACTTATTTCTATAATTTATAAATTTCCTTTTAAACTCCATATTTAGCGACGCTTTCTGTACTTTTTTTGCCAATTTCTCTTTCTTTCTAACACAGCGCACAAGACCTGGGGTCATCCATGGCTTGAGCATAGCCTTCGAATGAGAGATTTTTTTCTCGTCAGATGCAGCAGCTATATATGATTCAGAAAGGTGATCTCAAATACCTCGGCACAAGCATCAACTTCATTTGAGCCCAAAACATCATTCCACTTTTCTTCCTTTAAACTGCTTTTCAAAATTGAGTACCTAATTAACACTTTTCCTTGTATTTTCTTCAATTGGCACAGGAGATATTACACAGTCACAACTAAACTCAAAGCAATGGTATAATGATCAGTTATCACCGTTTTACATACAGCTGATTGAACACCAAATTTCTCCCCCTGATACTGCAAGAAACAATGGTCAATGCAAGAACCACCCTCTGCACTGTCCCTAGTATATTTTGTAATATAAGGCAAAAATTTACGATCAGCCAAAGAATCCAGCAGGTGATTTTGGTTTATTATTCTGTGAATAATACACCTATGTATTAGCTCAGCAAAAAATTTTTATAACACCCCCTCAAAATTTTTTCTTTTCCGTTTCAAGGTGCGTAGATTCCAAAAATGCAATGTCCGTCCGCCGTCCGCCGTACGCCGTACGCCGTATCACGTGTACAGGCTTCATTTTCGGTCCAAAAAAGTCGTTCTTTCGCACACATGCTCCATTCGGGCCCTAGTTGTGTCCCGAAACTTTTCAGCCCGATCGGAATATACCCAGGGGTGTTATGAGTGAAAATGTGTATAAAAATAGGTACTTTTTATGTTTTAGTAACATAGTAGTAAAATGAGCTGTTGAGTATACCCAGCAAACAATTTTTATAACACCCCCTCAAAATTTTTTCTTTTCCGTTTCAAGGTGCGTAGATTCCAAAAATGCAATGTCCGTCCGCCGTACGCCGTCCGCCGTATCACGTGTACAGGCTTCATTTTCGGTCTAAAAAAATTGTTCTTTCGCACACATGCTCCATTTGGGCCCTAGTTGTGTCCCGAAACTTTTCAGCCCGATCGGAATATATCCAGGGGAATTATGAGTGAAAATGTGTATAAAAATAGGTACTTTTTATGTTTTAGTAACATAGTAGTAAAATGAGCTGTTGAGTATCGTTTTCCATGTTTTTGGGGACGAGAAGACCGTATATGAAGTCGATTTTGACCAAGGAGTCGAAAATTGAGGTTGTACCAGATGTTCAGCTCCCAAAATTGATTTTTTATGAGTCAAAAACCTGCGAAATCGTCCGAAATCAACATCAATTTGTATAATAACCCTAGAAAAAGTGTCAACACGTGGATCAAGACGATTAAATGGTACAATAAATTATCAAAGGTAATTTGAAAAAAAAGAAAAAAAGGAGCGTAGTACCTAATTCAAGTTTTGGGGGCCAAAATTTGTGGAAACCACCAGAAATAGCTATTTCAATTTTATTTTACATGAAAGAAACAATAAATAAACTGCCAGCATTTCTGTAGACCAATAAAATAATAGAATAATAAACCCATGTGACAAGGACTTTGCAGCGTTTTTTAGATTCACATCCTTAGCAGAATCTGACACATCTATATTTAAATCCCCCAATATTAGGCTAATATACTGAGAATCTGTCTTACAAATACCCACCAACTCATCAATGAAACATTCAAGAGCACACTCATGAGTGCGATATATACAGAAGGCCTGAAACTTATGCCTATTCTTCTCAAAACGAACCCTTAAACCTCCTTAATTTTGCATTCATCCACTGCAATGTTAGTTAGCTCATCACTAATTAGTACAGCAACTCCACTGTTTTTGTTTATGTGAGTTTTGGATCCCACAGTTAAATATCCAGGTAACGACTGTATGGGGGCTGGGCAAGAACAATGTGTTTCCGTGAGAACTATTATATCAAAACAAGGTTTAATCGTTGCCAAGTTTAAAGAAAATTCATCAAAATTCTTCTGAATACTCCTGATATTTGTACATAGAAAATTAAATGCCTTTGTAGACGTAAAATATGAACTACTATCCAACTCAAATAGATTTTCACATACTATTTCGTTTTTATAATCAAAAATGTCCAGCGACTCGAAAAACTGCTCCATATAAACTTGTACAACAAATATTATTTATATATGATTCCTCCTTTTCATTTTTAAATTTTTTCTAAATCCACGAGTGATTTGACAATTATAGGCTTAGCGTTCTCATCTCTACGCACGTGAATAACATACTCTTTCATCCAAACAAACTTCATATTTTTTGATCTGGCTCTGTCCTTGGCTTTCCTCAACAAATCGCTTTTGTAATAGGTAAGATACTCATTGATGAATATTGCCGAATCCGCCCATTGCTGGTTCAAGTCCGATGCACGAAGCCCCTTCTTCTTTTTTCCGGCTGATACAATGTTAATACGTGCTTCCTCAGATCCCACATCCACAATCATTCTTCGTGGTTTACCCGCTAACTGAACTTTACCACCCCTTCCTCTGAAAGCAGATACCGGAGCGATATTAAGTTTCAAGGCCTTCACAGCCGATGCAGCGATGGCCATGCAGTTCTCATTGGCTTCCTCCGGAATTCCGTCGATAGTTATCTTTGAACTTCGATCCCATTGATCCAAAACATCGACAATCCCCTGCAACTCATCGACTGTTTTTCTTAGATCCTTATTCTCAGTCTCCAAGATCTTGACAGTTTTCTTTATTTCAATCATATCGGCCGTGTATAATTCGAACTTCTCGCTCATATATTGTACTGAAGCTCGAAGCTCCGAAATATCCTTCTCTATTGAAGAAATCCCACTAACCTTCTTATTTATGCTGGTTACCATCTTCATCAGAGCCGAAAGATCAGGCGAAGGGGATCCTTCGTTCTCGTCACTCGCGCTTTCTTCATCACTGCCATCATCCGGATCCGATGACGCATCATCCATTCCAACGTCCTTGCATTTATCGCACCTCCACTTCTTCCTTGCCTCCTTATTCAGCTTCTTGTAATTTTCCAGCTTTTTCAGCCTGGTACCAGACGGGTGAAAGCCCGCCTTACACTTTGCACAAACCGCCGTTTTTCTTGGTGAGAATAACTCACGAGAGCATTTGGCACAATCGATAGCGAGACAGCCGAGCCCCACAAAAAGCCGGGCCACGATATCAAAGTGACAATCTGCCCGATAAGAGTAGGCAACAGGAAAAAAACAACAACGAGAGAGAGACGGAAAATCACAATGAAAAAGGACAGCGTCAACACGAAACGGGCAGCGACGTGATCTCCCCAAGCGCTAGAATGAGACTGAATTATCAGAACTACTCTTGTAAACTAATAAACATAAGTTAATTAAGGCCAATTGCTTTCAGATATTTCAATACAGATCTTGAGTATAAAGATAGTTTAAGTACGACTGTAGATTGTATTAGGTACATTGTAGAATTGTCATCGAAGATAAACGGCTACGCAAAATTTCAGCTCAATCCGACATCGGGAAGAGGGCGAAAAATCGATTACATTATTTGACCGCCGCAGACAGATTAAGTTAGTTTTAAAAAAAACTTTAAATTAGAGGATGGTTTACTGAGGAGTTTGGCTTTCTCATCAACATAACCAACCAGCAGGGACTACCTGTGCAACAAACGGGTCGTCAAGATAAAGTTAACGCGGATGTTTTCTTTAATGGTAGGATTTTTTCGTTACCTCCGTCTTATCAACTTCTGAATGACAGTTCTGGTGTTGTTCCTCTTCCCACACTGGTACCAGTTTTTCGACCGTTAGCAATTAGCCACGTTATCAGGGGAACGACCGTTACAGTTCAAACATCACAACATGTTGACAGCTATGTGGAGAAACGGTTGTGTAGCAATAGGCTTATCTCTTATCTTTGTTCACCGAGTTGTTTTGATTACCTACCCACTGGGCCTGCGACCAACAGCACTCAGATCACCTCTAAGAGACTGGGGCTATTGCACTTGTCTTCTTTAATTTTCTCAAGTAAAAGACCCCGGCGAGAGCTTTCCGAAAAGGTGCTATATGAAGGGGTATCCGATGATCGAAAGTGGGCGATGAACAAGTGGAAAGAAAGCGAAATGACGTCATAGGTAAAGACTCTTACCACCGCGTCCGCCTGGGGGGACCCTCAGCGCAATCCAGACGTCATTTCGTTTTCTTTCTGTCAGTTGGTTGCCCAAGCTACACGGAGTGTGGGGGGGGGGGGGGGGGTAACTGCGCTAAATCCGATTCTGAGATCAAAAATTAAAAAATCCTACACACAGAAATTGCCCGTTTGTGTGTGTGAAAAATGTGTCGAATTCGTCGATTTTGGTTTTGTTAAGTTTGGTTCTGTGTTTTCACTAATCGCCCTACTAGAAGGATATTTGCCCCAGCCCCGAGATGTAAGATCTACCCTGGGCTGTCCCGTTTACCCTTTGACAGGAAGATCTTACTCTCTAGGGATTACTTCCTTAGAGAGTCAAGGAATAACCCCTTCTGATATCCACCTGGAATCCGAGGGTTGTAAATAAAGTTGAGCTTGAAGAATAACTTGAATCCTTCTAAAAAAGAAGTGCTGTTTAATGAAATATGTAGGACAAAAGTTGGTGATCGAATAGAGTTATCTAATACAAGTCCTACCTAAGCCCTCGGAATTAGGAATGTTCTGAACGCACTCCGCGATAAGTGTGCGGCTTTTTAGAATCTCCAGCGGGAGCGGACGAATAACGGTAGTCGAATGACTCTGAACTTGTTTCGTGGTATCAGCTTCCGGTGATTGCCTAATGGCTGGTTCAGGCGACTTGACGGGAGCAGGCTTCTGCGGCTAAGATGGCGGGGATTCTGTCAGGTTTCCTCCAAACGAGCATCAGTCCAATGAGTGAGGAGTGTTGAGCACGATTAAAGCCCATCGACTTGCTGCTTTTACGACGTCTGAGGAGACGTAGTTTTGATTTTGTGTTCTTGATCAGTTGTCAGCTCGGGTCGGAGGCGTGACAGGGCGTTCTGTTTCGGAAGCCCAATCGAAATTTTGGATTCTGAAGGAGAGGGATGATTATTTCGGTTCATTGGGTCTAGCCGTGAAGGCAGCATCTTGAACCAATTTTGGTACATGCGGGAAGGGTTACGGTTCCGCCTACCGCTACGTCACGATTCCAATGGCCAAAGCACGGTCGTTGACTGTGGCCGCGAGGTCTTGCGAAATTGGACGTCAGCACTCCTGAATTAACACTTTTGATTTGGTGGTACATCGTGTGGAAACGTCCGATTGTTCATTTTCCCACAGGTGTACTGTTCTGATTCCATGGCAGGTTCAACGGACATTTGGTTGATGCCGATGGTATGACAATTGCCCCTGGGAATTTTAAATTTTGGCTGTGGTCAAAATTTGCTGTCTGCCTGAGTGGCTGTGGAAACATGCATCAATTTGAGCGGGCTGTGGTGGGGCGCGTACGCGGATCACTGGTTTCGACGGTATTGCACTCGTGGACTGAATCCGACGGTTGAGGGCTGAGGGATGTTGGAAAAAACTTGGTTGTGCTAACGTATTTAACTTACATTGCTCATTATAGACGTTTATCTTACATGTTCGTGTTACATGTTTTTTTATTTTTCATCTTATTGATATTTACCCATTGATTTGTAAATATTTTAAAATATATATTTTATTGTTATTTATCCATTGATTAGTAACTATTTTACAATATTTATCTTATTGCTATTTACAGTTAATGGTACCATACAGTAGTTTTAAATTTTTATTTGGTCGGTTGTCGAGTACATTGATTCTTAGGGTGTGAGGCACTATTTCTGGCAATACCAGCATTTGGCTAGATTTGTCTTTGGTAGGTGGTCTTCTAGATATGATTCCCGTGTAGGGTTTTCTACACTTAGTGGGGCCATTGTTGGTATGTTTCAAACTTTGTGCGAAGCGCTGAAATTTGTACTTTTCGTCTGTTTTAATGTCTGCTAGGTTTGGCGTGTTGAACGATACGTTCTCCAAGATGGGGACCTCTAAACTTTCATTCAGCCTTACGTAGTTATGGGTTTTTAGGAAATTGGTGTTATAGGGTTTTCGGTGGCATTCAGTTATATCATCTTGTATATTGATCTGGCAAGTATCGTAACGAGTTAAGTTAACTAGTTGCATTAAGATGTATGACAGTGAGGTGCTCCTCATTATATAGGACGACTCTTGACTTGTTAGGTGAGCATATGTGTGATGAATTTAAAATTGGCTTATATTCATCACGGTGGTGTGAGGGAGTTGCCCAGGCGGTTATGGCGAATCACCACCGACATCTGAGATCTTTTTGGAGAGGTTTTGCCTAGGCGGTTATGAGCGGATCACCACCGACATCTGGAATCTTTTGAGGAGGTTTGCCTAGGCGGTTATGGGCTGACCACCACCGTCATCTAGGATCTATTAAGGAGAGAGAGAGAGCAAGGTAGGAGTAGAGAGGAGAGAGAGCTGGTTAGAGGAAGTGTCGAATGAAGGAAAAGGCGCAGGATCCGGGGTTTTATAGGAAAATGAGCCCTCCCCTACCAATCCCCTGTTAGGGGTTGATGGTGGGGCTCCAGGTTGTGTACACTGGATCCTGTGGCTTGTCTCCCCACTCGTACCGTTTATTGAGAGCACTTAATATTTGCGGACAATGTTTGGCGAGAACTTAAGTTGTGAGGTGGAGTGGTTCCTGGAGGGACTCACGACAATATGTAAAATTGGCAGTTATTTATTTACTCAGTCGTCGTGTAAATGATTGGCGTGTCAGTCTCGAATAGAGAAGTTTTCGATTGCACTGTTGGATGCTGACGGTCAAATAATTATGTGAAAGCGCGAGTCTAAGCCGCAAATGAACGTTTTAATTTATTATTCTGTTAATAATACACCTATGTAATCGATCAGCAAAAAATTTGTATAACACCCCCTCAAATTTTTTTCTTTTCCGTTTCAAGATGCGTAGATTCCAAAATGCAATGTCCGTCCGCCGTCCGCCGTATCATGTGTACCGGCTTCATTTTTGGTACAAAAAAGTCGTTCTTTCGCACAAATGCTCCATTTGGGCCCTAGTTGTGTCCCGAAACTTGCAGCCCGATCGGAATATACCCAGGGATGTTATGACTGAAAATTTTTATACAAATAGGTACCTACTATTTGTGTTTTCGTAACATGTTAGTAACAGGAGGTTTTGAGGTATCGTTTTCCATGGTTTTGGGGACCGAAGAGTGGAAAATTGAGGTTCTACCAATGGTTCTGCTCCCAAAATCGATTTTTTTATCAGTCAAAAACCTGGGAAATCGTCTGAAATCACCATTAATTTGTGTAATAACACTAGAAACACTAAAATAGCACGTGGATCAAGACGATTAAATGGCACGCACTACCAATGATTGAGGATCATTTGAAAAAAAAATGAAAAAAAAGGAGCGTACCTAATTCGTGTTTTAGGGGCCAAAATAGGTGGAAACCATCAGAAATAGCTATTTCGATTATTTCACATGAAAGAAACAATAAATGAACAGCCAGCATTTCTGTAGGTATGTCCAATAGAATAATAAACCCATGTGACAAGGACTTTGCAGCGTTTTTGTCGGTATAGGTCTACAGCGGTTATTCAAGAATTGTTCCGTCGCCCCTAAGTAAAGTTTGTTTCCGGTAATTGTTTGTTTTGGTTTATTATTCCGTGAATAACACACCTATGTGTTCGCTCAGCAAAAAATTTTTATAACACCCCCTCAAACTTTTTTCTTTTACGTTTCAAGGTATGTAGATTCAGAAAATGCAATGTCCGTCCGCCATCCGCCGTGTCATGCGTACCGTCTTCATTTTTGGTCTAAAAACTTCGTTCTTTCGCACACATGCTCCATTTGGGCCCTAGTTTTGTCCCGAAACTTTTCAGCCCGATCGGAATATATCCAGGGGTTATGAGTGAAAAGTGGGTATAAAATAGGAATTTTTTGTGTGTTTAGTGTTTTAGTAACATGAGGTTTTGAGGAATCGTTTTCCATGTTTTTTAGGACGAGAAGACCGAATATGAAGTCTATTTTGATCAATGAGTGAAAAATTGAGGTTCTAACGAAGTTTCAGCCTTAAATTTACGTCAAATTTGGGTATAAAATCGTCGTTCTTCCGCACATAGTTTGGGTCCCCATTCGGGAACACATTTGGGCCCTAGTTGTGCTCCAAAGCTCGGCAGCCCGATCGGAATACCCCCAGGAACGTTATGGGAGAAAAAGGGGTGTAAAAATAGGGGTCTTCGAGGTTTTTTTGAGGTTTTAGTGAGCACGAGCTTCTGATGTATCGTTTTCCATGTTTTTTAGGGCGAGAAGACCGAATATGATTTTGACCAAAGTGAAGAATTGAGGTTGTAACGAAGGTTAACCTCCCGAAAATCATTTTTTATGAGTCAGATAACTGGGAAATCGTCTGAAATCACCATAAATTTGTATGATAACACTAGAAGTAGTAGAAAAAAAGAAGTAGAAGAAAAAAAAGAAAAAAAAGAACCTGAGTTGTGTTTTTGGGGGTCAAAATTGGTGGAAACCATCTAAAAATATATAGCTATTTCAATTGCTGCGCATGAAATAAACAATAAATGAACAGCAACATTTCTGTAGGTATGTCCGATGGTATAACAACCCCAAGTGACAAGGATTTCCCAGCGTTTTGTTATAATAGTGATAGAATTTCGTTGTGTTGGGGTATGCAAGAAAACGCGGGGCTTTGTTCGGAGTGAAAATGCGGTGCTATGTAGAAGTTACCAGGTGGTCAGCTATGTGATCGGCAGCTTCTGGAGAGTGCGGGATATGATCTTCTCACGGTTTTAAATTACGCTATCTGTGCTGACTGTCTTTGTCATCCGGCTCCTGCTACTTTACAATTCTGTTGTATCAGTTTGAATCTGTCGTTGAAGTGGGTCGGTAGCCGGGATGTGAAATGTGTACTGGTTGCTGTTGATTTTTGTTTTGGATTTCTTTCTGTAAGGTGAGTTTAGTACCTTTGTTTATTTTGGGTCAATTTTCAAGTTTCATTGTCCTCTCCCGTTTTCGTGGGGGTAGTATCGATTTCTCGTATTTTATATTTCCTCGTGGTTGATCAGTCCACTTGCCGGCAATATATTTTATTTCCTTTTCCTCTATTGGAATTAGTACGAAGCAACATATTTTATTCCATTTCCCTCATTGAAATTAGTAGGAACCGTATTCCTTTCCTCATTTTATTGGGCGAGTATTATTCTTCTCTTTCATTTTCATTTTATTTATTTATTTGTTTTTTTTACCATTGTTTTTATTATTTTTCAATTATTTCGTTATTTTTCACACATATTGCTATGAATTTCGTTGGTTTGACACAGCTGTATGTTAAGTTTCTATATTTTTGTCTGTAGCGTAATTTGTGCATACCTTTAGAATTTCCTATTTTCTGGTGATAACGTTGTCAGAGCAGACGTTTGTGGGTCTCTTGATAATAGTTTTTCCGAAATATGCTTCTCTTTAATCCCCATTCATACTTTGCTAGCTTTTCATACATACAACTTATACACTCGTTCAACATTAAGATTCGTTCTGTTTGCCCTTGACCAGCAAGGGAAAGCCATTTAATTCATCGTTTCTTACTTACATATTCGGTTTACAATTTGTCTGCGAGAATTTTGTCCCTAACGTAAGAAGTTCGTAATTGGGAGCTGTGAAATTTTTTTATTTTAGGTCTCCCCTTATATGCTACGGCAATTTCATAATTATATGACGCAGTTTGCCTTAGAATTTCATATTGGTTTATTATTTTCAATAATGAACCATTGGAATCGAGCATGAAAAAAAAAATTCTTACCCCCCCTCAAAATTTGATGGTTTACGTTTCAAGGTATGTAGAATCCAAAACTGCAATAAAAATATTTCTGTCTGTCCGCCGTACGCCGTACGCCGTACGGGCCACTTTTCTTAGTTACCATGAAAAAAAATTGATGAAATTCGGGTTATAGGTTCCGATCGGCGTCTAGTTGGTCCTCGAAGCTCGACGTTACTGTCAGTCATCTCTAAGGGGTTCAAAATAGGGGTTGAAATTTTCAAAACGCCTATACCATTTTTTTACGTAAATATTTTTACGATTTTAAATAGTTCTTGAACTTGCGAGTTTTTTAAGACCATCCGGAGCATCGTACGTCCAGCCGTTCGTTCACAGTAAGGCCACGAAGTTTGCACCGACAGGCATTTTCGACTCCAGTGTGAATGAAATTGTATACAATTCAAACCAAATCTCGTAACCAGAGACGCGCCCACAATAGGAATTTGTGAATACGGCCAATCATTGGTAGGGATCACCTGATTATATTGGCGGAGTATGAAGTCGAGTTGGTTGTTCTGTGATATTATTTCATTTGAAAAATGATGGAGTTTGTTGTTAGGTAGTGAAACTTGAACAAACGTTGAAGTATTATTGATGGGTAAATTATTACTACGGTAAATCATTACTCAACGGTAAATTATTACACAACGGTTCATTATACCATCTACGTAGAAGGGGCTGGAGTTTGTTGGTAGGTACTTTTGCAACTTTTTTCACTCCCCATCAATAATTTCTTTTCAGAACTTCATTATGTGTGTTTCTTTTTGTTAGGTACTGTTTGTCATCGGCAGAATTATTTTAGCAACATTTAACTCGTGATTTAGGTAGGTACCTAGTAACGAGTACGGGGTTAGGTACTAACCTACGGAGGGTCTGCGATCTACATAATATGCATAGAATAGTACATATTATATTATATAGACGGGTTATCTATACATAGAGCTGTGATCTGTAACAGAAGGGTATTCTATACAAAATAATAAACCGTTGTGCAGGGATTTGCAGCGTTTTTGGGTACAATTTGCTTGTTCTTTGAGGATTTAAATAGTGCCCTTCTTATAAAGAGAAAATCACCAGTTTCATATCGAATGTCTGGTCGATTTTTGTCATGAGATGTTTTATTTTCCTGAAATACTTGGTCCTGTATTTTATGTATTTCAGGCCATGTATTTTGAAGATTTTGTATCCGTTCTTCATTATTAACATTTTCTCGGTTCATTCATCCTGTTGATTTGTATTTTTCCCCAAAACACAATAGCCCTATGGTGTTTTATAGTCTAGTGCTTTGGTTGGCGTAGAATTGAATGATTTTTGAGCTTTCACGAGTAGGATTTCTGTCCTTATCTGATCTGGTTTATATTTGATATGTTTTGACGGATATATGCTGCTATTTTTGCATTAGACCTTTCTACGAGGCCATTAGTACTCGGTTTTCCAGGAGTCAACCGAAAATATTTTATTTTACGTTCATTCATAAATATTCTTCCATTTCTGTACTAGTGAAATTAGTGGCCTTTTCGGATTGCATTATTTTCGGGCAATCATAAGTTGTTATAAATTTGTAGTGTTCGTATTACCTCTTGTTTCCGTACTGTTTTGATAGTAACAGGTTATACATTTTTTGAGATTGCATAAATTATTATAGTGGTGGTGGTGGTACTTGTATCCTGAATGTGGTTTTGTAACCGGTCCGAAACGATCTATCTGTACCCTATCAAGTGGGTATTTTTCGGGTTTTATCTGTTGTAGTGCGCCTGATGGTTTTCCTGAACGTTTTTTGTTCGTCAGACAACTTTGGCATGAATTTACGAATTGACTGACATCTTTTGTTAATTGTGGCCAGAAATATTTTTGCATAATTCGTGTTGTTACGTATTTTCTTGATGGATGTCCGGCTATATCATTGTCGTTGTAGATTATTTCCTTTCTTAGGCCGTATGGGACGTAGAGTGATTTCTTGCTTGATTTTCTCGTTTGTTGATATAGTAGACATTTATTTTCGTCGATTGAGTATTTTTTTTGCTAAATTTCTTAGGTGTTTGTTGGATATTTTCCCCTTAGTTAGGATTTGGTAAATTTCCATGTAGAATGGATCGGTTTGAAGGGTCTGGGATATATGTGGTATCCCACTGGTTTGGGGTTTGTTCTTGTTGGAGCAGATAAGGGGAGAACTAAAATAAAAAATTTTCACACCTCCCAATTACGAACTTATTACGTTAGGGACTAAATTCTCGCATAAACCGACAGTTTGACGAATTTTGTTCTCGTTGGATTTAAGCTCTCGTTCTAACCGCATTTATTGGAGTTTCTCCGCAATTTTGTTGTATCTCCTCCACTTCAGGGTGTAGATATGGAGTTTGCAATGACTCTTCTGTTAGTATGATGTCGGAAATGGGATGTCTTGATGAGGTAATCAGCTAGACGATTTTTTTATCCTGATAGGTATTTCAATTTTTTCGTGGTCTCGTATTGTTGAGATGATGAGTCTCATAAGACGTATATTTGTATTTCGTTCAAAAATATAATATAGTTTTTCTATGCAATATACTGCCGCTTCTAGTTCTAGTACCACTGACGGTGGTGGGACTTTTGTTCCATCTATTGTTTCCTTGTGATATATTGAATTATATGGAGTTTGTTAGTTTCCTCATACTTTTGAGCGAATATTCCCGCAATTCCCTTTTTTTGATGCGTCTACTATCAAGCAGTCTTGTCGGTTGTGGTCCAATGGCATTAGGCCTGGCGCTTGTGAAATAGTATTTTTATTTCCTCAAAACTGCTCTGTCGTTCGGTGTTCCAAGGAATTTTGTCTTGTTTCTCTTTCAAGCCTTTCACGGCACCATTTAATGGTTTAATTATTCTTGCGAAGTCTTGAAAGTGATTTCTATAGAAATTGATGGCGCCTAGAAAGCTTCTCAGACTGGTTAGTGTTTCGGATCTCGGAGTAGCTCTGATTGTCTGTTTCGCCTCACGGTTGGGTCGTAGCCCATTTCGTCCTACTAGTTTCCGTAGTACAACTGTGTCAAAATATCCACTTTGGCATTTTGTAATTTTCTATTTGAATCTATATTTTCGTGGTTTTTAAAATATGATTTCCAGTTCGTTTATAACTTGCAGGAAAATGCCTGCTGGTAGTAAGACATAATCTGCATAAATAAGTAATGTCTTGTTTTGTTCTATTGATTCTATTGTGTACTGATGATGGTTTAACAACCGAAACCGGTCTACAGTTTCGTTAGTTTACGTGGAAATAGACTATTCTATTTTTATCCTGTAGTTTTTTGTCTTGTTTTGTATTTCTTCTTTGAAGATCATTTCAGTTTATTTGAAGTAATGGTAGCTACTTGTTCTAGGTAGTACGATGAAGCAATATTTTTTTCCCGTGTCCCCGTAGGATGCAGTAAATTCTTGGCTACTCTTTTCTAGGGGTACAGTAAAATATGCGTCACTAATATCTGTTTTGGTGATGCAGCTTTTTCCGTTCAATGTCGCCTGGATTTCATAGGCATTGGGCATTGTAATTGTTGGCCGGAAAATTCGACTACTAAGTTTCCGAAAGTCTACCTATACGTGACAAGATGGGTTTTTTTCTGAATGGTTTGGTTTTTTTGCTGAGAAAAACCGGTGTACTCTACTCCGAATCACATTCGTGTATGATGCCCAATTTTTCAAGTTTACGCAGTTCGTGATTCAGTATTTTTTGCTCTTCCGGTGATCTTCTGAATGGCTTTGAGTTTACTGGCGTTATCTTTCAGTTTTATGGAGACCGGCGGTACTTTGGAAATTGTAAAGTCTTCAGGGCGTGTTAAAAATACGTCCGAGTACCTTTTTAATTAGTTGGACAATATCATTGCGTTGTTTCACCTTTAGTTCCGGATTGATTTCGGGAGCTTGACCGTTTTCTAGTTTATATTGTAGTTTTCCTCCGGCGTCGTTGCGAATATTGAGTATTTGTACGGGTGTTTGAGTGGTTGGCGAAGACGGTTTCGTGGAAGTTGTGCTTGGTTTTTCCGCCTCCGTGTGCATCTTTTGTTTTCGACCTATCTCCGTCTTAATCGGATTTCCTCAGCGTGGTCTTTTGTTTTGGGGTTTATGTATGTATGGCAGTTGGAATAGTAATAAGAGTGTCAGAGGTTTTTATTATCCACTAATTATTTTTTTCTTTCTGTTGATCACAAACAAAATACACTGCCAAGGACATGGCACAGAAGCTTCCTCGTGGCCTTAACAGTATTTCACGATTAAATTTTCATACATAAAGATTCAGATTAATTAACGGATTAATTAACATAAAGATTCAGGTTAATTATCGGATTATGTAACATAAAGATTCAGATTAATTAGCGGAATTTTTTTTTAAATTTTATTGGCTTCGAATACAGGTTCATACAGCCGAAATATAATTCACATATTCACATAATTATGTACATAGTATTAAAATAATATTTTGGCTTGATTTAAAATTTTAAAATGATAATTTGGCTTGGTTTAAAAATTAAAATGATATTTTGGCTTGATTTAAAAAGTCATATAAAAGCAAATAAATGTCCACATTATTTTCAGCGAGAAGGGTGTCCAGGGTGAAAGGTTGAACAGCTTTCGTCTGAAGGGAAGTAAGTAAAGTGTCCCGAGGAGCACTGAGGGACGGGCACTCCAGTACAAGATGCTGCGGGGTCTCTTCTTCTAGGGAGCAGGCTCGACATAGGGGTGAATTTGCGGGATTTATTCTGTGGAGATACTGGTTAGTCCTGCAGTGTCCAGCCCTCAATCTGATAATGTTCCGGTAGAATGTCCTTGGTTTTGCGTCGTTGCCCTCATGGAACCAAGTGCGATGTCTGGGAAGAGGGAACAGCTCTTTGTACCTCGTGCCCGTTTCGTAGCCAAGGTGCTCCTCTTTCCACTGGGTACGCAGCGATCTTTTCAAAATTTTATTCAGGTCAGAGGCAGGGTTTTACGGTTTTTATCAGGGGATTTTATGCGGCGAGGGTTCAGGTTGTACGGCTGCGCGTTTGGCTTCTGCGTCCGCCACGTCGTTTCCTCTCACTTCGGCATGTCCTCTTATCCAGCAGATTCCCATTATTTTCCCCCGGTTTCTGGCTACCATTACCTCTCGTGCTATGTTAGCTTCAATTTTCGTCATTGTAGAAGAGGTCTTGAGATTGGCTAACTTTGCTGTAGCACTTTGAGAGTCAGTGAGGATTAGGATCCTCGCTGATTGGGACCCACTACTGTTTGCGTAAATTAATGCTTGCCAGATCGCGTAGCACTCCGCTGTGTAAGTAGACGCCTTGTTCCATAGGCTGTATCCTCGGATGACTCCATGGGTTGCATCATAAAAGGCACATCCAGTTTGAGCATTGATGAGGGACCCATCGGTGTATATTATAACGCTGCCCGGCCACTTAGTTTGGAGGTATTCCTGGACTAGTTGGTTGGTTGCGGATGGGACAGCGTAGATATGAGTAGGGAGGGCGTAGATATGAGTAAGGGTACCTAATTCGAATTTAGTATTCATGCTTTAAGATAAAGTAATTAGTCCACGTATAGAACTGAGAACGCAAGGAGTCTGAATTTAGCACATCAGCTGAGCAGGGTGCGGAGCCCGTCATTTCATTCGTCAACGCAGAGGCCCTTCCAGGTTTATAGTTATACGGTCTGGAATGCTCGACGTTTGGAATGTACACGGTGCCAGTGCCACGTGCCACTGCCACCGCTGATTCAATCATGATGAATGTCGTATGGGACCTCAAGGGACCTTACCGGCATCATCCCTGAAAATCTGACAAAAATCCGTTCAAAATTGATGGAGTTATGATCGTAACAAGAAAATCTCGTTAGCGCCTGCGCAGAGGCTACCATTGATTCCATCATGATGAAACTGATAGGGGACCATCTAGTGCTAAACCCACACAATTCCTGAAAATTTGATTGAAATCAGATCAAAATTGTGGAAGTTATGGCTGTGGCAAGGAAATGTGGACAGACAGACGGACAGACAGAGACACAGACAGACGGACAGACCTCCAAATTTGTTCAGGAGGCCCTGAAACGAAAAATGCAAGTGGAAATTTTGATTTTGGAGCACAAAAAAATTTGCATTTCGAAAGTCGCTGCCTTGCAGACTCGGAAGCAATACAGTATTTTCCTAGTTGGCCTGTTGTTGGTCTTGAAATATATTGAGGTCTGATTCGATTGGTTCACCATGACTGCATCTGTTCCAGCATTTTTTGCTATGATCGCTATCTCGTCGGAAGCCCATTGTTCATTCGGGTTTGTTTTATTTATTCCGGTTGCTCCTAAGATTTTTGGAATGTCGATTTTGATGTCGTACATTTTTAGAGCTTTTCTGACAGCTGCGATACCGCCCATTCCCTTCCTTTCTAAAAGCTTGTTATCATATTATTTCGGTATGTTTATTTGTTGGTTACCTGTGGTCATGCGAGTCGTGGGTATTATTATGACCTAGGTCGATGTCGATTTGGAATTTGATCGAGCAACCGGGCTGTTCAAACTGTATCAGTTGTTTGCCATAGTTTATTATAGCATTGTGTTTCTGTAGAAAATCAGATCCTAGGATTATTTGCTGGTCGAGTTGAGTCTCGTCCTCCAAGATATGGAAAGTATGTTCTAATCGAAGGTTATTTTCTGCTACGGTGACTGGTAACTTCATTAGTCCCTGTATTTGTATTTTTTCGATTGTTACTGACCATAGTTCGAGTTTATTAGAGTTCTTCGTTTGATTTTTCGGTATTATTCTCATATGCTTAATAATGCTTACAGCTGCACCAGTATCTATTAATGCGTAATGTAATTGGTTTTGGAGAATTATCTTGATCGTGGGTTGGTTTGCATTTTCCTGTTCACTGGTTAAAATGTTTGTCGTTTTCGGTGCATAATTTGACCTGGGGACCCTGGTTAGCTGGACTGGGTCCCCGAATTTGAGTTTTTTTTTGTTGAGGTCGTTATTGTTTTGATTTCCATGGCTTTTATTTTGTTCTGTGTAGTACTTAGGTGGTTGGAAATTTTGGTAATTCGCTCGGCCTCTGTTGCCGTAGCTGTTTCCTCGGTATGCGTTTCCCCAATTTGAAGTTTGGTAATATCCTCTATTTGACATGTTGTAGTTCCCTCGACCGTGGCCTCTGTAGGTTCCTCTATTATTATGTCCTCTATAATTCGGGTTGTTGTAATATTGGGTTTTGTTGCCACCCTTTGGATGTCGAAGCCTCCATTTTGGGTGTTGTAGCTACCGTTCTGGGTGTTGTAGGTCTGACCGGTTCCGTTGCCCCTGTGGTATGGGCGTGAACCTCTTCCTCCTCTTTGTGGTCTACCGCTTAGTTGGTTTTTGGCTTCTAGTGTTAACTGATTGACTTAGTTTGTAATTCTTTCATTTTATCATCAGTTCTTCCTTGGTTTAAGGTCATGCGGGGGTCTATATTCTGGTTCCGGGATTTGAGGGGTCTGGCGGATCGTCATGAGCGTGTTCTGGATGGCGACCCCAGCGACATCCCGACTTGGCGGGCCCAATCGGAGGAGCTGGTGGCAGTCATCAGATCGTCATGGAGGCAGGACGTCTTGGCGGAGGCGATGAGATCATCTACAGGCTTCTATTCGAGGCTCAACCTGGGAAGAAGGTGTGCTGCCCTTGCTTCTGGAGCCACCGATTTGCCTATTTGGGTGCGTCGATGGGCCATCAAGTTTCGTGGTGCTCTTCTGCGACTGAATTTCGTTTCATATGGTGATAGGCCATACAATAGGTCTATATGCGCCCTCTGCAACATGAGATTGGTCGAGGACACTTTCCATTTCCTGGCAGTATGCCCCATTCTCGGAGAGTTCAGGCAGAGGTACTTGATGTCGAGCACATTGGACATGGGCACAGTGTTGGAGTATTTGAACGGGCGAGACTGGTTGGCGCTGGCAAAATTTATTTGGGCAGGTCGCTTGGAGATACCGAGGGGAGCTAGTGGCTGAGTTTAACTGGTGAATTGTGGTTATAGGATCCTCCAGAAAGAAAATGTGGTTGTCGTGAGCTGGTGAATTACAGTGGTTCAACGAAGTTAGTTTCTTATGAACTGAATCATTTAAATAGAGGGGGGAAATAAATTAAGTACTATTAAGGTCTTTCCGCAATTAGTAGTAATATTTGAAGTTAGGTTTCTTTTGTTTAGGTTTTTTTTCTTTTTACTCATGCTCTCTCCGGCAGACGGCTCTCTGAGCCATTGCTTGTAACATAATTTTCCTCTTTGCTTTTGTTTCCTGTTTCAATAATGTTCAAATAAAATATGCTTTCTCTCTCTCTCTCTCTCTCTCTCTCTCTCTCTCTCTCTCTCTCTCTCTCTCTCTCTCTCTCTCGCTCTCTCTCTCTCTCTCTCTCTCTCTCTCTCTCTCTCTCTTGCGAGATCCTGTAAATAAAACGTTATCAATCAATCAATCAATCTCTCTCTCCTTGGTTTAGTTCGGTCTTACTTATTTTTACGTTTTCTAGGGACATTTTTGCTCGTCCAGTTGCCTCTCGTAGTTCCTGTAGGGTCGATTTTGGGGCGGCGGCGATAAGAGTGGTGGTTCTTGGTAGGAACCCCAATTGTGCGATCCGGATAATTTCGGCTTGTGACACTGTTGGGTCGACTTCATGTGCCAGCTTTGGCGGGTCAGCTTTGGTCTAATGTCTTGTGCCATTAATGAGTTAATGTCTCCTTCTTCTTCTGGTTCCGTTTCTGATTCGCTGGATGTATTCTCGTCGCTTTGTATGATAGTTTTATCTAGCAGAGCTTCTTTGTATAGTTGTTGTACTATACTTAATTCGGGTAGGTAGTTGTTTGGTTTCTGAAGTTACTAACAGTAAACCTGCGTTTTTTGAAATTAAGAATTTGGCTTCTTCGATATCAGTATCGTATTGTGCAATGCGCAATGTTTCTTCGATCTGGGATGTTACGCTAAAATTGTCATTTTCCCCCCCCACGATTTTTTTTTTTTTTTTTTATTTCCCCACTAGTTTTGAGAATTTCCGCAAATATTGCGAATTCGGTTAGGTCGCAGGCTCTTTCTTGTCCCATTCTTCCAAGTTTCTGGTCCAGGGTTATGGTAACGTTTGGTGACTTTCTCAGTTAATTGTAGGAGAGTGGATTGTTCGTTGAATATGTTTGTTGGCCAACTCTTATGGCTTTGGAATGTTAATGTTCATATCCCATACTTATGAATGTGATGGATTTTAGCTTTGGTATAAATTTTTTTGCTTATATATGTATACTTCCTATTTTGTTTATTAGCTATATTAATTTGCCTTTTTTCCTTTCAGGTAAGTTCCTGTACGCTGTGGGCAGTAAGTTCTTAACCTTTGTTTTAGTACAAAACAAATTAACCAAAACAAAAGAAAATAGTTCAACAGAGCAACGCAGTATTGAAATGGTGTTGTTTAGTGTGTGTGTGCCATATGTTGTAGTTCCGTGTGGACATAGTATGACATAGTAGTAGATGGAATAAACATTCACAGTCTTATATTTATCATGCACAGAATGAAATATATGACACAGTGAAATGTGATATGTAGCTATTTAATGAAAGTTAGCCGATAAATTCCTATTTTTGTGCCGACGGCTTTCCGAAGGTCGTATTATAGGTTTATTATGGGGTGATATTTTGTGTGTGCGGGGGTTCGTTCGGCATCCACAACAATTGTTAAGTTTTGGTTCTGTGTTTTCACTAATCGCCCTACTAGAAGGATATTTACCCCAGCCCCGAGATGTAAGATCTACCCTGGGCTGTCCCGTTTACCCTTTGACAGGAAGATCTTACTCTCTAGGGATTACTTCCTTAGAGAGTCAAGGAATAACCCCTTCTGATATCCACCTGGAATCCGAGGGTTGTAAATAAAGTTGAGCTTGAAGAATAACTTGAATCCTTCTAAAATAGAAGTGCTGTTTAATGAAATATGTAGGACAAAAGTTGGTGATCGAATAGAGTTATCTAATACAAGTCCTACCTAAGCCCTCAGAATTAGGAATGTTCTGAACGCACTCCGCGATAAGTGTGCGGCTTTCGAGAATCTCCCGCGGAAGCGGACGAATAACGGTAGTCGAATGACTCTGAACTTGTTTCGTGGTATCAGCTTTCGGTGATTGCCTGATGGCTGGTTCAGGCGACTTGACGGGAGCAGGCTTCTGCGGCTAAGATGGCGGGGATTCTGTCAGGTTTCCTCCAAACGAGCATCAGTCCAATGAGTGAGGAGTGTTGAGCACGATTAAAGGCCATCGACTTGCTGCTTTTACGACGTCTGAGGAGACGTAGTTTTGATTTTGTGTTCTTGATCAGTTGTCAGCTCGGGTCGGAGGCGTGACAGGACGTTCTGTTTCGGAAGCCCAATCGAAATTTTGGATTCTGAAGGAGAGGGATGATTATTTCGGCTCATTGGGTGTAGCCGTGAAGGCAGCATCTTGAACCAATTTTGGTACATGCGGGAAGGGTTACGGTTCCGCCTACCGCTACGTCACGATTCCAATGGCCAAAGCACGGTCGTTGGCTGTGGCCGCGAGGTCTTGCGAAATTGGACGTCAGCACTCCTGAATTAACACTTTTGATTGGGTGGTACATCGTGTGTAGGTGCGTGCGCGCGCGCGCGCGCGTGTGTGTGTGTGTGTGTGTGTGTGTGTGTGTGTGTGTGTGTGTGTGTGTGTGTGTGTGTGTGTGTGCGTGTGCGCGCGCGTGCATGTGTGTACATATAACATATATTATATATATTTAATTGGTAATGTAGACGTCACACAATTCTCGGCAAAATGAAACAACCATATTTTGGAAAGATTTTAGGCAAACTCAACGCAGTATGCGATGCAATAAGGTAATAACCAAATTGAATCGAACAATGTGAAATGGAATCAATGGAACCACAAGCAGTAACTTCCTCAGCGCGGCAGGCTTTAATGATCTAGATGTCTTCGTATTGGCTGGTGACTGCCCGCTCCTGGAACACAGTTCACGGTCACGTACTGAATAGCTTTTTGTCTATTTCCTGACGGAAAACCACAATTGGAAATGTTTGGGTTACTATTGGATGCGGTTTTAGTGCGGCAATAACAAGCCACTGATTGGCTACCGTCTGCGGTTCATATTTCCTACTCAAGTAGATACCTGAGTTTGTAATATGATGTCAACTGTGACCGAACACGATAACTATTTCATGGTACTCTCTCACATCCCCCTTCACGCTGCTAACACATCAACTACACAGTGGTATTATTATATCTGTCAATTTTTCCAAGAATGATTTGCTATGTTACCAGAACCAGAGCGGGAATCAAACGAGAAATTTAACTAATATTGAATATGTGTGGCATATAGCTCCCATGTGACCACCGTATTTGATCGCAAAGACTGTCTTAACACAAACTTCATTGCTATTATTGAATGTTAACATCTGACCATTGTTTATATTGATGATGCAGTTTCGAATATGGCTCATGCCCGGGCTCAATTCCAAGTCAAATTCAACCTTTTCAAAACCAAATTCAACTTTATCCAAGTCAAATTCAACTTTTTCCAAGTCAAATTAAACTTTTTCCATTTAAAATTCAACCTTCCTCTACTTCAGCAAAAAATATAATGTTTCATAAACTGAATTTGTGAATCCCATTACTAACTTTTTGTTGCATTATTTGAGGCTTAAATTAAATTTCGTATGACATCAGATAGCGACTGCAAACTCCCTCGCTACTTCGTTTGACAATGAGTGCGTTCGATTAATCAGAAGGTTTGATGGGCAACGAAATAGACATTAAGAAGTACACACGAAGAATTTTCAAACACCGAGGTTATGTTCCTTACTTCAGTTGAAGGTTCACAAAAGGGAAATTTTAAACTGTAATGAAAAAAATAAAATTAAAAAACACACATATCTAGTACCTGCACTGAACCACTATAGCGTTGTTTAATTTAAGCCTTAAATAATGCAAAAAAAAGTTATAATGGGTTCACAATTCAGTTTATTAAAATTTACATTTTTTGCTGAAGTAGGGGAAGGTTGAATTTGAAATGGAAAAAGTTGAATTTGAAATGGAAAAAGTTGAATTTGACTTGGAAAAAGTTGAATTTGGATTGGAAATGGTTGAATTTGGTTTGGAAAAGGTTGAATTTGACTTGGAAATGCTATATATCAGCCTGATTTGTTTGAAATTCTTCCAAGATTCCTTCCAAAGTGAATAACCACCGTTAGTTAGAGAGCTAGTGGCCTCCAAATTTAACCGGAAGATGTATAGCTGGAATCCCTCTGAATCGAAGGGGCTTGATGCCCTGAAACGAGATCCGCGAGTCAGCCACTCCCTAGCCGGGGCATCAATATAGAAATTTTAAATAGGCCAGGCCTGTGTTGGCGAGCTAGAGTTGCGAGGATCTCACAGATTCATCTCAAGGATCTCAAGTATTTGCTACGTACAATGAAGTGAAAATTACATTTAAATTAGATTTTACTAGTTTCAGATTTTTTTAAAGATTTTTTATTTTTTATTATTATTATTATTTTTTTATTTATTTTTTTTAAGCGGAAATAGACAACCTTTCAATAACTCTGTTTTTTCTTTTAAATGGGTTTCCAAGATTTCATCGCGAGTGATTTAGTTCGTATATTTTCCTACCTTATATAGATACAAATTTACCTTTCATATAATTATATTTCTTCTGTCCACTTATAAAGTTTATGTTTTTGACAAATAGGGAAATAGAATGAACGCGTATAGTAGAGCAAATTGACATCATCTTCTAGAATTTTTACGATCATGTTACTAACAATGAAAAATATTTTGTTTTCAGGCTATGTGCAAGCATGATTATCATGATACAGGGTCAATCCAAAATAGTTAACCAAACTTTAAAGCCATATGAATATGCACTAAATACTTTTTGTTTCAGCTGAACGATCGCGATAAGTGCTTTCCAAAAAGGTGGAATACGAATTGTATCCGACTGATTGGAATGAAACATCTTGTACCTTGCTTCCTCCTACCCATAACATGATCGGTTATCATTTGGGGTGATTTTAACGTGGATTTCACAGTCGCAAATTTTCAGACGAATTTTACGGTGTTGGTGAGTTTTTCAGTTTGATTTTTGGAAATTGTTTAGTTTGATTTTTGGAAATTTTTGATTGCTGGAAATTGTTTATTTTTGGAAATTAAACGAACCAATGATCAAAATTTCACGATTTTTACGAGAGCCCATCGGCAAAAACTCGGCGACTTCCACTTTGACAAGCTAATATTTAATTGATACTGCCAGTGCTCGTTCCATCAGACTGTGCTATCAGATTCCGACGGCGGCCTTCGTACATTGCATTCCGGGGACGTTCGAGTATATTAACATTCAGATCCCAGGGAAGTTCATACATTGCCCTCAGCGGACGCCCGGGAAGTTCTTACATTTCGTCGACAACAAAAAGGTACTTTCACCCCACTCGGGGACGCTCATGCTGTCACCTCCTAATTTCATCTCATCCATCCCATTGCGTATATCGTTATGTGCGCGTTACAAGAATGTGCGGACAAACAGGCAGACAGAAAGACTAGGAACCAAAGTTATCCAGAAAGAGGCCTAAAACGCAAGCGGACATTTTGATGTCTGAGACCAATATTAGATAGACAGATAGATAGATAGATAGACAGATAGATAGATAGATAATTATTTTATTGACAATAAAGAAAAAGAAACAGTACACTTTATCAGAGTAGAAAATACAAACATACAAGTATCTATAAAGGACAGTCAACATATTGCCGGCTATGAGCAGCCCGTGCTGCCGACAAGAGTCACAACTCAGCACAACAAAAAGTAAAAAACCACAGTCATGCAGCATGGCTATAAGAGCGAATTTTCGAAGAAATAACTGATTTTATGTAAAACTGTTTAATCTCAAGAAATAACCACGTTCCTTCATCTTCAAAGTGCTCCAGTTTGAGAACGGAATGAGATAGCGCAATTCTGATTTCACCATCGTGTTCACCGTACAAAAACCTTTAAAATGAGGTGTCACTTGTCAGACTGTTTCATTTTGGGAATTTATGGGTAATTTCCCCCCCCCCCCTAAAACTCCCCAAAACTCCCCCTTGGAGTGACCCGATTCTGCCCATCTACGAACTTAGCCTGTCGATTGCCAAGACAGATTTTTCCTGCAAATTTGAACTTTTTATCTCAATTCTTTCGAGAGTTATCGTCTGGAATGACACATGCATATATAAATATATATATATACATATAATTTTTGGTGTCTTTCGGCAGTGAATTCAGGATGGTCTGAAACGGATTTTGGTATAAAAATCTTTCGGAAATTCGAGTTTTAAAAATTTTGGACCGAGAACAATAGCTTCCTTCTCTTCGAAAATTCGCTAAAAGCTAATTTCTTATCCACGATACACCTCTTTACAATATTATTGTTACATACCTACATATAATGCATCATCCTGTGGTATTATAAGAAATTAGAAAATAAATAAATAATAATAACAATAGAATAAAATATATACATTTAGAAAACAAAGTAAGTCTTCAAACGTAGGCACTAGCTATAATATGATCCAAAGCATTATAATCAATTACAATTAACCACGAATATACTAATTTGTTATAAGCATCTATTTTATACTTCTCTGGTGATTTCAAGTCAATAGGTAAAGATTTATGCACTACATACCTACGTTATGTAGCGAGGGTTCTTGGTGTATAGAGCAGTTTTGGTCCGTAAAGTTCTAACATTACCTTCCAAGCAGAATCTTGTTGGATATCCATGTGCTATAAGAAATTATTTCCGGATGTCTGAAATAGTACAGCAGCAGATTTTTTACAAACAACTGTCTGATAGTGAAGGACTTGCTTACACTGAATACCTCCATCGAACTAAATGTTTTAGGCTTATTTAGGCATACTTTCAATATGCATTTCTGTAAAATATTTAGAGGTTTCAATGTTGTGAGGTATGTACAACCCCACGCAATAATTCCATGTTGAATTGTGGATTGGACCAAGCTTAAATATATCATTTTCATGTTAGAAGGAGATAGCACTGATCGCAGGTTATAAAATATGTGTATAAATTTATTTAATTTCTCTACTAGATAGAGTGTACGGTACAGTATGGTTTTTCATCTATAATGACCCCTAAATATTTGTGTTCGAACACTCTTTTAACAGGAATACAGCGGCACCCTCCTGCGAAGCTATGGATTCGGAATCTATGGTCTTGTTGCGGTTCTGCCATATCAGCTTCATTTCCAATTATTAAGTATTTTGTTTTTGTTATATTTAATTTAAGGTTTAATGTAAGGTTTTCATCCCATAAGTCCCCCGCTACCTTGGTAGATTCGGAAGTACGAATACGAGTATAATTGAAGCTCATTCTCTAGCGAAAATAATAGGTAAATTTAGAGGGGCACACGTCATTTACTTTTTTTCCGTAGTACAGACCGAGTAGAGGAGGTAATGATGTGCAACACGCAGGTGCTGACACTACACGCGACTTAGGCAGCAGGAACTTCGGGTCAAAAACCGTCCTGTCGTGATTGACTTTTGTGGTTCAGGTGCCCCTTTCGTCGAGTTGTAACTGGTAATTTCTTTTGGTACTGGATTTCTTCCCTTGAAAACATTTGTTTGCAAGACTGGCAATTTCACGTAACGTATTTCCTGATGAATTTCGTTTAAAAAATATCGGACTGCTCCATCATTTGCATTTTACGGTTAATGAAGACAAATCCAGTTGGAAAGTTGGCAAGCCTTTTCCTAAAAATGTCCTCTGTTCGCACATCGTACTTTACTGTAGTACTTCCTGTACTACTTTGTACTTTCCTGTTTAACTGTAGTAAAATAAATAGCCATCTGGACGTTTTGATTTGAATCATCTGGGGTATCTATCTACCTGTTGAAAGCTGTTCGTGTTGAACCTACCTGTGAGCCTGGCTTGACATTATTCGTGTAAGACGTAATTCTGGTAGGAGGCCTGAACACGAGTAAAAACAGTTGGGAGCGATGCAGATAAAAAGGTTGAGGATGGACGGGCCTTTTAAAAGGAGATAAGCTTTATCTTGGATGAAATGTGGTCTCCTATCTGTGTTAGGGCGAAGGCGTTGCCTCTCAGATTGTATCTGGCTGGTGACGTCGAACCGCGAGCTACCTGTCTGGGTGCTTTTAGTGTGCCCCAAAGATTGTAGGTACACCGCCAGAGATTGTGCTCTACTGCGCGTTGTGTGCCCAACAGGGAATCGGTGTGGCGACCATAACAGTGCGGAACAAATCAATCGAACGATGAAAATCGGCCAGTGGGCAATTATCGCATGCAGACATTTTTTATTTTCGATCTCAGAATCGGATTTGGCACCATCCCCCCCCCCCCCCCCTCCACACCACTGCCAATTTCCTTTTCAAAACTCCGTGTAGCTTGGGCGCCGACATCAAATATTCTGTTGTATTGGCTTTGTATAAATTATGTACGTTTTTTCAGTATAAAAACTAAATTTATATTTATACAGATTTTTTGAAGTCGGTTTTGATCTCTGTTTAAAAAAATTTTTGCCATAAAAATGAGTAGGATACCCGTGAATGCGAAGGTAACTGAATTGACCAACTAAATTTAAATTTATATACTCCAAACATTACACAAAGTCTGAGGCCTCTTTCAGATAACAAGAAATTGGAAATTTAAACGTCACACGTAATTTTAGGGTCATTTTTAATCAAAAATTTTGTTTAAATTCATGTAATGATCAAACTTAAGTAATTCATTAAAAATTTGATGTACCTACAACTACTATTCCATCCTTCTATTTTGTCATTTTTGAACGTCTCAATTTCAAATCCATACGCGTCAATTCTCCACCTATCCACCAATGGACCCACCAACTAATTATATACGTCCATGTTACACAGGTGAGGAAGCTATAATACTGCCCAAGTTTTTGGTTTATTATTTTCAATAATGAACCTTTGGAATTGGGCATGAAAAAAAATTTTTTTTACCCCCCCCCCCCCCCCAAATTTGATGGTTTCCGTTTCAAGGTATGTAGAATCCGAAAATGGAATACAAAAATTTCTGTCCGTCCGCCGTACGCCGTACGCCGTACTTCGCACTTTTCTTAGTTCCCATGAACCAAAATTAACGAAATTTGGTGTGTAGGTCCCGTTTGGGGTCTAGTTGGTCCTCGAAGCTCGGCGTTACTGTCAGTCATCCCTAAGGAGTGAAAAATAGGGGTTGAAGTCTCCAGGACGCCGTTTTCTCGAGTTTTTTTTTACGGTTTTAAATAGTTCTGAACTTGGGAGTTTTTTGAGACCACCCGGAGCATTGCACGTCCAGCCGTTCGTTCACAGTAAGGCCCAGAAGTTTGCACCGACAGGCATTTCCAACAGGAGGGTGAATGAAATTGTATACATTCAGCCCAAATATCATCACTAGGGACGCAGCAACAATCGGGAATTGGCCCGAGATCATCATTGCTAGGGAGCATCTGATTATAATCAAGGATGGCTATATGAAGTGGAGTTGGTTGTTCTGTGATATTATTTCATTTGAAAAATGGTGGATCTATTGGATTTTGTTGGTAGGTACTTTTGGAACTTGAACAAACGTTGAAGTATTATTGACGGGCAAATTATTACACAATGGTAAATTATTACACAGCGGTACATTATTACAAGGTGGTTCATTATACCATCTACGTAGAAGGGGCTGGTGTTTGTTGGTAGGTACTTTTGCAAATTGAACAACCGTTGAAGCATTGTTGATGGGCAAATTATTACGCAATGGTAAATTATTACTCAAACGTAAATTATTGCACAACGGTTCATTATGCTATCTGCGTAGAAGGGGCATCTATACAGGTAAATTATTACACAACGGTTTATTATTTACCTTATGCTTCATGAATAACTACAAATAAAAATTATTGAACCCCGCGCATTGTATGAAACTTTAATTCCGGGGCCGGTTCCAGTACTCGATTTAGGGCTTTCCTGGGTTGGGGGGGGGGGGGGGGGGGGGTAGGTAACTCGATTAATCATCAAGTTCGACCCCTAATACGCTTAACCGTATTTTCCGTATCCTCAAAACTCCGGCGAAGTAGTACGCTCGGTGATTCGCACCTCAGCCGCAAAATGGATGTAAATCCTTTTTGCGGCTGAGGTACGCTCCACAGTTCAGTATTTGCGCGTGGCCTTTCGTAGTATTCATGATGGCGCTTACCTCACAAACCGATACCTACCGCACTTGGCGCTTTCGTACTACAGCCATTTCTAACAGGTACCTACGTATAACGAAATTACTTTTGGGGTAAAAGTGGGGGAAATTATCAATTGTGGCACCAGGATACTAAATGAAACGGTAGGTAAGTACGAGTATGTTCAAGGGTCTTCGAGCACAGGGTGAAATATTCAGTGCAAGACAGAGGAGGAAATGAAAGGAGGATGATGAAGAAAATCTAGTTACCTGGGTGCTGTGAATTCTACAGTTTATATAAACCAAAAGTGTTTCTTCAAAATGGAATTATACTGCAAACATCAACATCATCAGTTAATAAACATATATACGTGTGTGCGTGTGCGTGTGTGCGCGCGCGCGTGTGTGTGTGTGCGTGTGGTTTTTTTTTTTTTACATTTTCCTCGCACCAGTACACCCTAGCACGAGGGAATTTATTCGAGCCTGCTCCCCTAGAGATTACAGGCTTTGCTCTTTCAACAATACATTTTGTACAAAATCAATAGCATTATAGTGTCATACATCAACATCATTATTTTCTTTATTATTGTTATCAGATGCACACTTGTCCGTCACTCGAATCTTGACGATATAAACAGTTAGACAACGTGGAACCTAATCACTTCACAGTAACTCCAGATCCATGGAGTTTAAAAATATTGTGATGTCTTGGAAATGTTCTAATATGAAGTGTGCGCGCGCGCGCGCGCGCGTGTGTGTGTGTGTGTGTGTGTGTGTGTGTGTGTGTGTGTGTGTGTGCGCGCGCGCACACTTCATATTAGAACATTTCCAAGACATCACAATAGGGAACTAGGGGATAAAGTAGATAGGGTGGAGGCTCAGGGGGCAGAGGTGGGAGAAAAGGTCTTGAAGGTAGGTTTCGAGTTAGGCGCGAGGGTTGATGAAATAGGCAAGGGGATGGATCAAGGGCTCGTGTTGACACCGGGGTTAGTCGAGTCCGCGGTTAGTCAGGTTCTTAAGGAACGTAGGAATGAGGAGGCGCCTGGGACATCGGCTTCGTCAGGGGGTCCCTGGGCAGAGGTAGTTAGGAAGGGGAGAAGTAGAGGTCCTAGGGTCGCGTTAGCACCGGGGGAAGGCGTAGAAGGAGGTAGAAGGGCGCTCAGAGAGAAGTTGGCATCGGTAGCTGGGGGTAGGGAAGCGGATATGAGAGTTCGAGGGGTATGGAGAGAGGGAAAAGGCCTGGTTGTGGAACTCCACGACCAGGAGGAGTTAGAAAAGTTGAAGCGTAAGGCCGGGGAAATAGGCATTATGATTAGGAATTCAGGGGGGTTACAGCCGTGTGTTAGGTTAGATGGGGTAGAGGTAGGAATTGGGAAGGAGGACCTTGCGGAAGCCTTGTGGGCAAAGAATGCGAAGGAGTTAAGAGGGGAAAAGGAAGGTTTTATTAGTGGGTTCAAGCCAGTTAGAGTGTTAGGAGGGGTTAGGACAGGGAGAGTTGCGTGGGTGGTTAGGGTGAGTCCGCAGGTCTTTAGGACCCTAGAGGGACTCGAGAGGCTTTATTTGGGGTTAGGGACGGTCCGAGTTCAGGAATTCATAGAAGCGATAAGATGTTGGAGATGCAATAGGTACGGGCATATAGGGAGTAGGTGTCGAGATAGGCCAGCGTGTGGGAGGTGTGGTAGTGAGAGGCATGCTACAGGGCAGTGTGATTCGAGGGAGATTAGGTGCTCTAATTGCTATAGAGAGGATAGGAAGGCGGACCATGTGGTGTTTAGCACCACCTGCCCGCTGTATCAGGCGGAGGTCAGGAGGGTGAGGAACCGAACCGATTATGGTTAGGTTCCTCCAGTGCAATCTAGATAGGAGGAACGTGGCCACGGCAGAGGTTAGGGCGAAGGCCGTGGAGGAGGGCATCGGGGTGATGATCCTCCAGGAGCCCTACACGGTAGAGGGTAAGGTAGTGGGGGTAGGTGTAGGCAGTAGGGTGGGGGTCTCCCGTGGGGATAAGCCCTGGGCGGCCGTCGTTGTTTTGGACCCGACCCTTGCGGTCATGGAGGTGGGTCTCCTGAGTGACGAGTACTGTGTGTGTGTGGAAGTTAGTGCGAAAGGGGAAGAGAGTGTGTATGTGGTTAGTATGTATTGTAAGGCTGGGGTCGAGTATGATAGGTTTTTGGAAAAGATTAGGCAGGTTAGGAGGGTGTTGAGTGGGAAACGAGTGGTTATAGGGATGGATGCAAATGCGAAGAGTGTGAGATGGGGCGGTGAAAGGTCCGATGAGAACGGGGAAAGGTTAAGTATGGTTGTGGATGAGATGGGGTATGTAGTGTTGAATGATTGCGAGCAGGGACCCACCTTTCAGTCCCCGCGGGGTCGGTCATTTATTGACGTCACCCTGGCCGCGGGAGCTGCAAGAGGGGCTACTAAGGAGTGGAAAATTAATAGGGACTGGACAACTAGTTGGCATATGGCCATCACCTTCCAGGTAGAGCAGGAAATGAATAGGGATAGGGGGACGGATGATAGGGACGATAAACGGTTTAATTTAGGTAAGGCGGACTGGGATAAGTATAGGGAGGTGTTAGGAGAAAATGTAGGTAGCCTAGGGGAGGTTAGGGTCAGGTCTAGGGAGGGGGCTATTCTCAGAGTGGAGAGAGTGGAAAATCTTATCATCTCCTCGGCTCAGGTGGCGGTGCCTCTGGTAAGGCCCCACCCCAGGAATGTGCCCTGGTGGTGTCCTGAGCTGGAGGTTAAGAAGAGGGAGGTGTTAAGGCTAAGAAGGGAGTTTCAGAGAGAGAGGGATCCGGAGAGTAGGGTGTGGAAGAAGGAGATTCATAGGGTCGCTAGTTTAGGATATAGAAAGATGATTAGGGAGAGGAAGAAGAGTAGTTGGGAAGAATTTGTCACTAGGGAAACAGAGGGGAACGCCTGGGGACTGGTATATAAGCTTAGTAGGAAAAAGGTTAAGCCCAGGGAGGTGTTAGGATGTATAGGCCAGGGGTCTGTCAGTTTGGAAGAGTCGGCTAGGGTTTTGTTAGGGGAATTGTTGCTGGACGATGAGGTAGGAATCGAAGAGGAGTGGCATAGGGATGTTAGAGATAGGAACGAGAACTATAGGGATGGTAGAAGGACTTATATAACGGAGGAGCACGTGAAGGAAGCGGTGTGGGCCGTCAAGCTGAACAAGGCGCCCGGGTATGATAGGATAGTAGGAGAATTTATTAGGGAAGGATGGGCTATATTGAAGGATTATTTAGTGGAAATGTTTAGGGCACTTCTGAAGTATGGACTTTTCCCAAGAAGATGGAGAAGAGGGGTAGTGGTGGCCTTGCTCAAGGGTGAGGATAAGGATCCGTCCTTGAGCCGATCTTATAGGCCCATCACTCTCCTCCCCGTGTTAGGCAAGATTTTTGAGAAAATAATGGTAGGAAGATTAGAAGATATATTTTATAGGAGGATGAGCAATAGGCAATATGGTTTTATGAAGGGGAGGAACACGGAAGATGCTATGAATAGGGTTAGGGAAATTGTGAGGAGAGCAGAAACTAGGTACGTAATGGGGATATTCTTGGACATGGAGGGTGCCTTCGATCGGGCCTGGTGGCCCCATGTCTTGGGCTGTCTTAGGGAGCGTGGAGTGAACGGGGACGTGTGGAGAGTGATGTGTGATTATCTAAGGAGTAGGACCGCAGAGATGGATATAGGTGGGAAGAGGGTTTGGAAGATGTGTGATAGGGGGTGTCCCCAAGGCTCTGTCATGGGGCCCCAGTTATGGAAGATGATAATGGAAGGTTTGATTGAATGTGTGACTGGTATGAATGTGGATGGGGATGAATGGGTAGATATAGTGGCTTTTGCAGACGATGGGGTTATTCTAGTTAATGGTGGGTCAAGAGTGCAGTTAGAAGAGCGTGGTATGAGTGTGATGAGAGTGGTGAGTGAATGGTGTAAAAGGAGCAAGATGAAGTTATCGGCAACAAAGACGCTAGGCATGATGCTAAAGGGTGGGTTTGATAGGGAAAGGCGGCCCAGGGTTCTCCATGGCGGCCAGGTTCTCAAATTCGTTGATAGTCTTAGATATTTAGGGATAATCTGGGAAGAAGGGTGGAAAATTAACAGGCACGTAGACCACGTGGTAGCAAAGGGTAGGAAAGCGACGGAGGGGTTGGTTAGAATGGCAGCTAGGGATTGGGGAATTAAAAGAAGGGAGATAATGATAGTTTACCATGGTATGTATGTGCCCATAGTGGTCTACGGTGCCGGGGCATGGGGCGATCTGCTGACGGCCCACACCCGTAGAAGGTTGATAAGCGGACAAAGAGGGGTGCTGGTCTCAATGGTTAGGGCCTATAGGACCATCTCAACGGACGCGGTAAGTGTGATAGCCGGGGCTTGCCCGATAGATATAGAGTTAGGTAGACGCTGGGCAGGTTACTGGCTGAGAGTGAATGGGAGAGTTGAGTGGCTGGGGAGAGTAATTGTGGGGTCTAAGAGGAAGTGTATGCTAGGGAGAGTATTAATGCGTGAATGGCAGAATAGATGGGATGTTAGTATGAAGGGTAGGTGGACGTATGAATGGTTGCCTAGTGTGATTGAGAGAGTGCAGGCTGAATGGATGGTCTTCGATTTCCACACGACTCAGATGATCTCTGGTCATGGGGATTTCGAAGAAAAGTTGCGTGGGTTTAATTTAAGGGAGAATGGGTTGTGTGAATGTGGAGAGGTGGGCACTGTCCATCACGTGGTCTTTGACTGTGTTTTCTTTTCACAGGAGCGCGTGAGGGCGGTGTCCAGAGTGGAAGAGTTGGGGTTGCAGTGGGATGTAAGTGTGGTAAGGGTTGAAGAGGGGTACGAGGTTTGGAAGGAGTATGCTTGGGAGGTTCTGACGAAGAAGGAGGGATGGTCCGTGGGCCCTGCCTCTAGGGCCAATTAGGTAGGCACATTTAGGTAGGCACAAGTAGTCAGTTAGGTTAGTATAGACTGTGATATTAGGATATTAGTTCGACTGTGATAGGGTAGGGTAGGGGATAAGGTGTGAATGTAATTTAAGGAGTGTATGTAATTTAAGGAGTGTATGTAATTTAAGGTATGACTGTTAGGTAGGTTAGGTTATAGTAGGGGCAGCCGAATATCAAGTAGCCTGCCCCTTAGGTTAGGTGTGGTGCCCTGGGGTTTGGACCTCTGAACCCCAGGGCGTAAAGGTATGGGGACCGTATCCCGCATGGCTCGGTGATAGTGGGGCAAGTCCAATCCCGCGAAGCACTGAGGCATGAAAAGCGGTAGGTCCTCCTGAGGGCATCCGAAGGAGGGGCTGGGCCTGCGACCATTCTAGGCCGGGAGGCTCGAGACGGGGGGGGGGGACTGGGTTTGAGATTGCCTGGTCCCCTGCAGGCTCGGGTTGCTCAAAATGGTACCACGGGCGGAGGGAGCCCCAGGCCACAGGAGCAACGCCCTAGGGCAAAGCTCCACCGGTCTGCCCTCCAACAGAGGTTGGATTCGTGGTGGTCGTGAACTTTGCTAGAAGATAGGTGGCCCTTCCTTCCCTCCTCCTCCCGGTGTTAGGCGGGGCCCTCCGGCAGAAGACGAAAGTCAGTTAACCGGAGGACTCACTTGCCATCAAATAACATCATTCCACATGTCAGTTCTAATAAAAATCTCTTTCATCGAACGGACTGAAATTCGTTCAATTCTCCAAAACACTGCATAATATCGTGAAGCTATTCACTGCGGCGACACTGAGGATCCGTGTGTCGACAGAGGCCGAACCGATGCAAGAAAAAATGTACTAGTATGCGTACTTGATACCAAGTACCATGGCGAACTCCATCAGTTAGGAACGATTCATGAAACACTGAAACAGATGTAGTATGCGAGAAATCAGTTTACCATTTGTCCCGGAAAAAAAAAAAAATATATATATATATATATAATATATACAGGGTGTCAGGGTTAAAGAGGGCCAGGAGAGTCGACTCTACAACTAATTTCTGATAAAAAGTTTCCTATGAAATTTTTTTGTTTGGCTGTTTAAAATCTGAGTTTTTTCAGTTTTAAGATTTTTTTCGTGTTTTTGACCTTAAGTCACTGAAATGACCATAACCTGCTTGATTTAAGGACTAAAACCAAATGTGATCATACTATCGAAAAGAGCATTAAATTTCCTATCTCCTTGAAGCCAAATCAGTTTTTTAAAGACAATTCAACGGGCATCCACTTTAATTCAAAAATTTACGAAGTTCTACCAGAAACTCGAGAAGATCTAGTAGAGAGAATCCACCTCTGCAGCGAATCAATCCGACGGAAAGCTCATGTGCTGGAGCCAGTGGTTGATGGTATTCGACGCATGAGCAGTTTTTGCTTGGACCCAAATGGAGGGCATTTCGAAAACCTTCGAAAACCTGCTATGCAGAAACTCCAGATAAATTTAATTTTCAAGTATTTATTAATTTTAATTTTGTACATACGAAGTACCCAATACAGTTTTATTTCATTCAAACGTCAATTTCCCCTGTCGTGGTTCCTCCCAAATCTCTACATAAACCACTCCTGTGTAATAGTAAGCGATTTAACCAAATAAACGAAGGGAACGTTGAGTAGGTCAGCGGGAAGGGAAAAGTAACAGTAGGGGTTTTTCCCAACCGCCATGGCTTCTCAACAGGCCTAACCGCCGAATGTGGACAGGGGGCGGGTGGAAAAGTCCCTTTAAAAACAGCCCATCTGGCCCAGCTCTTCATTCCACGATCCGACACCCGACTTGCGACTTCTCTCTTTCTCTATTTCCTAACCCTTCCTCCGGCACTCCCTGTGGTCCATTCCGCGGGGTGCTGGTTAAAAGACTCCTTGGGAGCAGCTAATGCCTGTTGTGGTTCATGCTCTTGGGGTATCAGTATTAGGTTCCTCCAGTCCCTACAATAGGAGAAAATTTAACCAGCGCCTGTGATCGCAAAACATCAGGATCTCAGTGGTGACCCCAAACCTTCCTCAATCCACGTTGGTGACTCACACACACCCGCGCATCACCACATCCCGAAATCATCTTTGCTTTTCCTGTCCCAACCTCTCGAGCAGTAGCGGTGCGTAGGCTCTGAAAATGGCGGGCCACCAAACCGGAACCCAAATCAACAGATTTTTCTACAAAATACTGTACATGTTTTCCAACAGTTCTTATGAGAAATGGGTGGATTTTAATCAACCACAGCTCTTAGCAGGTCAGAATGTAAGCACTGTATTCACAGTGGTTCTGACCAGTACCCGGGATTACCAGAAGCTAAAAGTTCTATAGCTTCATACGAGGAGGTGGCTGCGGGGCAATCCCACCCACCCACCCACTTCCAAAAATAAAATATGCACAAAAATGTGTGAAGACAACGTGAAAAAATATGAGTAATGTCGTCGTTAGGAAGGTAACCACCACCACTTTCAGAGCACCAAGAAAGAGTTATGACCATAACATTAATAGTGACTAGATTATTCATGGCTAGAGTAATGACTAGAACCGAAGTACTACAGAAATGACTAAGTAATGACTATTGAGATTAATGGTAGACTAAAGAAATAAGAACTACTTAGAGTAAAGGTAAAGAAATGAAAAGACTAAGTGAACGAAAAAAAAATTCAAATAACACTACAAATACCAAACGTTATTCTACGAAGTAAAAGTATTTCAACGTTTTAGGCCCAATGCTCCATAAATACACTAACTGCAAAATGAAGACACTAACACTGACAAAGGAATTCCATTAAAAACTCAGGAATTAAAATATATAGGTAAAATCCAGTATACGTTCTTTTAGAGATAAGTACCTACTCGATAACTTTCTTATTGAAATCAGAAAAATTAGCAATAATTTCCTTCTCTACTGACAACATTGTCAAAGCATTAAGTCTCTCTTGGGTCATAGATGATCGAATAAACGTTTTATTCTTTTAAGGGTCGAAAAACAACGCTCAGCTTCTGCAGAAATCATTGGAATTGTAATCAATAATGTTAGTAGTTTCTCAGTTTCAGAATAGGTATCAACTAAATTATTGTTGTGCAAAAACATCAGAAATGATATTGCGCCTGTGAAATGAAGTACTAGAACCTAGGTACTTATCTCTGTATATTGACGTCGATCGATCCACAAGATCACAGACAGGATACAACGCACTTAAGTAATTACCACAAATCCAAATCTGTCACGGGAACTCTAATGGGAACATACAAAATTCGAAACCTAAGCAGAAAATTGAAAACTCAACATAGGAATAGGAACAGAATGGCGAAACTGCGAAAGCGATTCAAAATTTTCATGGGACAACAGATCGAAGGACAAACATCTCCTATCGAGATGACAAGATGAATTGAAAGAATCCAATCGATTGTGAGCACAAACGATTTTTGGATGGAAATTTAGGGACCGGGCCCAAAAGGGGCGTGGCAAACCAAATGTTTACTCGCCTGAGCTTGCGCGGACGGGCCACTTTTGTCGGTTGCCATGGCGACACCAGGGGGCCTATTCACTAAAATAGACAGTGGAAAGAGATTATCTATTTTGAAAATCTCCCGCGAGAGATAGTCTCCCCCGGGAAGACAGTCTCTTCCAATGTCTCCGGGTTCGTCTATTTTACAGAATAGCTCCAGAGACCTTGAGAAAGAGATATGGATCCTAATACACGAAAATGCCATAGTATCCATGAAGTGCGAGATGTTCGTGCCCACGGGAGTTCAATTCCTTAATAATGAACGCATTTCTTAATACCTATTCAATGGGTAGGTACCTACCTACCTCAATCCATACTTGGACGTTTTTACTCACGAATCGGATAAGAGTTTAAATGAAATTGAAAAAAGTCTCAATTATAAACAGAAAAAGTCGAATTAGGGGGCTTTTAATGCTTGTGTTATATCTACACCTAATGAACCTCTTAGGTAGGTAGGTACCTACCTCAACCCGTACTTGGACGTTTTTACTCATGAATCAATGATTATGTATATACTTTTAATTTAAATTGACTTACCTTTATGAAATGAAAGAATACACGATCAAAAGTACCGATGTGGTTGCGGATGAAGGAGGATATTACACGGATGAAGGAGGGAGGATATTACAGGATCACTGTGAAACAAACGAGAAATAGACTCTCTCTTTCGAGGGAAGACACCTAATTAGGTGTCTCTCTGAAAGAGATCGAGAATGCCAAGATGGCCGCCAACTCTCTCTTTGAAAAGTTACTGAATAACCCTGTCATGGATACTATAAAAATCTATTTGGCCCAAAGAGAGAGTCGGACCTGAAAGAGATGTCTCTTTGGCTTAGTGAATAGGCCCCCAGGTCCCAGGACCTGCCACTTTCAGAAGCCTAGGTTTCGATTTCGATTGCAAGACATTGATTACTGTAGCTATATTCCGATAAAATGCTCCATGGAGCTACATGGGAGCCAACATGACGGAAACACATATTGAATATCCATAGCCAGAGAACTCTGTCGAGTCGCTGTTGAACTTTGTGAAAAAGGCTATGTCGTGAGTCCCTCCCGGGAACACTCCTCTAATATTAGTTCTCACCAATATTCCAACGCCAAACTTAAGCTCCGTAAATAAAGACATGAGTGGGGATACGAGCGACAGAACCCAGGGTGCTCAACCTGGGGCCCCACTACCAACTCCCAACAGGGAGTTGGAGGGAGAGGCCCCCAAGTACTATAAAACCCTGGATCCTGGAGCTCAAGCTTCATTCGACACTTCCTCTAACCAGCTCTCTCTTCTCTCCTCTACCTTGCTCCTCTTCTCAGATGATCGGTGGATTACCGCCGCCTGAGAATTTACCTCCTACCTCTTGTCTAGATGATCGGTGGACTACCGCCGCCTAGACAAGCACCTCTCCTCACCTAGATGATCGGTGGATTACCGCCGCCTAGGTAAATTCCCTCACTCACCTCTATCTCCTCCCAAAGTCGTAGATGATCGGTGGACTACCGCCGCCTGCGACTTTTTCCCTTTACGCCACCGTGATGAGAATTTAAATTCATCACAGTGGTGAACCCGACGTTCACACAACCTTCTTCCTTCTTTTACCACCTCATGTGTCGCCCCCAGTCTAGTTCAGTTCGGTGTCCCGAATTTTAAATTCAACTTCAGCCTAAACAGTCAGTGTTAAATTCGCTATTTTTGGCCCACCCTCACCGCTCAACTCCAGCTCTCAACTTTCCGCCACACGCACCTCCGCACCCGCCAATTGAGAATTTCAAATTCAATACTCACACGATTTGAATTTTAGTTACAGACCTCAGCCATGGACCCGACCTCGCCGACGCCGCCACTCCTCCGGCCAGCTACGCTGCAGCCGCCGACCGCTGCGACAACTGACGCAGCCGACAACCCCTTCACCAGCCTCTCGCCGCCTGGCTCATCCGCATCCGCCGCTGCCGCTGCCGCCGCCGCTGCGGCCGCTGCACACGCCGCCGCCGACGTCACGACGGCCTCGGCGTCATTCCCGCTGTCGCTGCCCCCCTTCTACACGCACGACCCCGCGCTGTGGTTCTTCCAAGTGGACGCTGCGTTCTCGGCCGCCAACATCCGCAGCCAAAAAACTCGCTACTCCCGCATCATCTCCCTGCTGCCGTACGACATCCTCCTCCAGACGTCGGACATCTCCCCCGACGCCGCCGCTGCGTACGACGACCTCCGCAGCTGCCTCATCACCCTCTACCAGCCGTCGAAAATCGCACGAGTCGCAGCGCTCTCGCAACCACAACACCTCGGCGACCTAAAACCCTCCCACCTCTACCGCCGGCTGCGCCACCAGCTGCAAGGCATCATGACGGCCGACATCGCACGTACCTTCTGGCTGCGCGCCTTACCCCACCCCATACAGATGGCCCTCGCCAGCCACTTAGACGGTCCGGATGAGCCCCTCCTGCGACTCACCGACACCGTCCACGACCTAGCCGCAGCCGCCAGCGTCGGCGAAGTCCACGCGCCCCGTCACCCCCCACCTCTACGTGACCGCACCGCCTCCAGAGAACGCAGCCGGCCCCCCTCCCTCGACAGACGCCGACCCACCTCCATGGATCGCCGTCGCAACCCCTCCGCCGACCGCCGACGTCAGCGCTCGCCCGAGCGCCGCACAACCCCTCCCCAGGAACAACGCAGGGGGAAGTCTCCGACGGCTGCGACCCCCTCCACCGCACGCCGCCCCTCCAGAACTGACTACCTCCCCGCGGACCCCCCCCACGGGTGTTTCTACCACGTGAACTTCGGTGGGGAGGCCCGCAAGTGTCAAACCCCCCTGCTCCTTCCCCTCCAAACAGGGAAACGCGGACGCCCGCCGGTAATTCCGGCGGGCCCCCCTCCTCGCCAATACGGGGGGGACCAACACCACGCCCCCCCCCGCCAGCATTTCCACCACCACAACCAAGCGCTACCCCTCCTACGCCGCCGCCACGGCTGCCAACCTCCCGGCCGCGCCTACCAGCGCCGCCACAACCCTCAACCCGCCACCAACCGTTCCCCCACCTCGGAACGGCCCCTCCACGCCCGCCTCCAGGGCAGCCACCCTTCCGGCCACCACTCACGCCGCCGCTTCCGTTCCCCCACCCCGGAACGGCCCCTCCACGCCCACCTCCAGGGCAGCCACCCTTCCGGCCGCCACTCCCGCCGCCGCCACCGTTCCTCCACCCCGGAACGGCCCCTCCACGCCCGCCTCCAGGGCAGCCACCCTTCCGGCCGCCACTCCCGCCGCCGCCACCGTTCCCCCACCCCGGAACGGCTCCACCACTTCCCCACATAACAGGCACCGACCCCTCCACGTCTCCTTCAAGGGAGACGCAGACCCCCCACCATCGGACCAATCACAGGCCGTCCCCACCGCCGCAATCCTCCACAACGCCCTCCCCGTCCACCAACGTCTGTTCCTGCGCTGCAGAAAAACTAACATCCCCTTCCTCATCGACACAGGGGCGGCGCTATCCATATTCCCCAATAATATCCTCCGTCGTCAGGCGCGCTGCCACCGGCAACTTCTCTACGCCGCCAACGGTACCACCATCCCCTCGTACGGGACGTACCGCTCATCCGTTTACATGAGCGGACTCGCGTACGAGTGGGACTTTACCGTGGCGGACGTGGAGAAGGCGATCCTGGGGGCCGATTTCCTAGCGTATTTCGGTCTCCAGGTCGACGTCCGGAATGCGCGCCTGATAGACCCCGCCACAAATAAACCCATACCTGGGTTTATCCATGCCATCAACCACCCCCCATCACAGTTTGAAAGCCTCCTACAAAAATACCGCCCCCAGCGCCGCCCCTCCGCCCACATATCCACCGTCCAGCACCACATTGAAACCTCTGGACCCCCCATCACAGCCAAAGCCCGCCGCCTCCATCCCCTACAACTCTCTCAAACACGAAAACATTTCGACAAATTAATCGCCGATGGCATCATACGCCCCTCAAAATCCCCTTGGGCTTCTCCACTCCACATTGTGCAGAAGCCCAATGGGGATATTCGCCCCTGCGGCGACTACCGGCGCCTCAACGCCAAGACGACGCCGGATTTGTACAATGTTCCCCACCTCCGGGATTTCTCCTCCCACTTACACGGCGCTACTATTTTCTCCACCCTCGACATCTCCAGGGCATTCCACCACATCAATATACACCCTCCCGACGTCCCAAAAACCGCAATAATCACCCCTTTCGGCCTATTCGAGTACATCAAGATGGGCTTCGGTCTCCGAAACGCAGCACAGACATGGCAACGCTACATGGATAGCATCCTCCGGGGCCTCCCATTCGTCTTCTGCTTTCTGGATGACATCCTGGTAGCCTCCAAAAACCCACAAGAGCACCTCACCCATCTCCAGCAAATACTTGACATATTCTCCACCGAAGGCCTCCTCATCAACACCGAGAAATGCGTTCTCGGCCAACCCTCCGTCCGCTGCCTAGGCCACCAGGTCTCGTCCGAAGGAATCAAGCCCCTCCCAGACAAGGTCCACGCCATCATGGATTTTCCCCAACCCCGCACCGTGACGGAACTCCGCCGTTTCCTGGGTATGCTAAACTTTTACCGCAGACACATAAAACACGCAGCACAACACCAACAACCACTCATACACGCCATCCCCCAACCCTCTAAAAAAAATGATAACCGCCCCATAACCTGGACCCCCGAACTTACCAACTCCTTCAAATTCAACTATACTATTGTACATATTCAAATGCGCTGCTCAACCATACTCTTCCACTATACTATGTAAATGTACTCTTGTAAATATTCCTCCACTATACTCTGTAAATTACGTTTATATTCCTAACTTCACGAATGCTACCTATCACTACTTATACTACTTGTAATTCTTATACTGCTCTTATTACTAATGTTACTACTACTACTTATTACTACTTCTATTACTAATGTTTAGGATTAAGTCAGCCTCTGTCGCCTTCAGCACCACCATTTGTTTGCATCGGCCCTCAGCCTCTGTCACCTTGCGCCTTCAGCTCCACTTCTTGTTTGCCGTAGCCCTCAGCTCCTGTCACCTTGCGCCTTCAGCTCCACGAATCTTGGTTCAAACTGGGGGGACCTCTGTCGTGAGTCCCTCCCGGGAACACTCCTCTAATATTAGTTCTCACCAATATTCCAACGCCAAACTTAAGCTCCGTAAATAAAGACATGAGTGGGGATACGAGCGACAGAACCCAGGGTGCTCAACCTGGGGCCCCACTACCAACTCCCAACAGGGAGTTGGAGGGAGAGGCCCCCAAGTACTATAAAACCCTGGATCCTGGAGCTCAAGCTTCATTCGACACTTCCTCTAACCAGCTCTCTCTTCTCTCCTCTACCTTGCTCCTCTTCTCAGATGATCGGTGGATTACCGCCGCCTGAGAATTTACCTCCTACCTCTTGTCTAGATGATCGGTGGACTACCGCCGCCTAGACAAGCACCTCTCCTCACCTAGATGATCGGTGGATTACCGCCGCCTAGGTAAATTCCCTCACTCACCTCTATCTCCTCCCAAAGTCGTAGATGATCGGTGGACTACCGCCGCCTGCGACTTTTTCCCTTTACGCCACCGTGATGAGAATTTAAATTCATCACAGGCTAGGTACAGTATACGGAGGGAAATTCGAATGCCAACTGAACACATGGTTGGAGTTTTTTTACTCTTAGTGTTTCTGGGTGCCAGGGCAGTGGCCCAAGTGGCCTTATGGACGCAACGCCCCTGCGTCTCGAGCCTCTCCAACCGAGTAAAAACCGATTTCTTGATCCATTAAGCCTACCACGGCTTATCCAAATTTAATATGACAACTGCTAAACAATATAATTTTAAGCTTACAATGGGCCTAACAGGTCAAAAAATAGGGTTTTACCAGGTTGGGGAGTCTCGGGCCTGCCACCATTCAATTCAGCGAGAAAAAGTATGAAAAGATTGCTGCTTAACTCACTTTATGGTAAAAATGTCGATTTCGCGAAAAACGCACTGAAAAATCCACGGTTTTTTGCATAGAAACGAAGATTTTACCTCAGCAGTCCACTGTAAAACATTTTTTGATCATACCGTTGAAAGCTGAGCTTCTGGGCCAACTTTTAGGGTTACACTGAGAAGAAAAGGGGTAGAATCACTAAGACCCGCAAACGCTTGAAAAAACTCATTTGGCTTCAAGGAGATGGGAAATTTAATGCTCTTTTCGATAGTATAATCACATTTGGTTTTAGTCCTTAAATCAAGCGGGTTATGGTCATTTTAGTGACTTAAGGTCGAAAACACGAAAAAAAATCTTAAAGGTGAAAAAACTCGGATTTTAAGCGGCCAACAAAAAATGTATAGGACCCTTTTTAATCAGAAATTAGTTGTAGAATCGACTCCTGGCCGGTGGTACGACCTTAACCCTGACACCCTGTATATCCAGAAATCACAGAGTTGAATAACTTTATAAAATACCTCATTTACCTACGAGGTGTTACAAATAGTTCATTGATGCAGGGACCTACAAAAATCCGTTTGGAAAAAGCTTTGAGCCTCATAAAGTTCATGATCAGTTGTAGGTAATTACCGTTTTTTCGATTCCTAAATAAATTGTTTCAACGACAACCGCGGAGGGCGTCAGGTGGGTGAGTGAGTAGTCTTGCTCAAATTTGAAGTGGGCTGCTGGCCAAAGAACAGATTACCTACACGTGCAGATCTTCTTCTCTTCCAATCTCATGTTAACATAAAGTTCCTACCAAGCTATGATTTTTGCACGCGTATGATAATATAACGCAAGATGGTTGGAGTGAGATTTTGGATATTGTCAAGGTTGTGCATCGGCAAGGGCTCGTAACGGAAACGTTGAGGCGAAATGAGCCCAATAATTAGGCCTTCCAAAATCCATTGCAGCTATGCTGATACCCAGTAACAACAACAAAAATCCACCAAAAAATGGTACAGCCTTCCTAACCAAGCAGAAAACATTTTCCAACGTTTCAATTATGGCACTTGATTGGTCATTGTTGATTGTCATGTAGGTATGTACCTACCTTATTGTAATACGTAGCTACTCGGCGCAATAAATAGGTGGAATTCGATTGTCCAGTTTACCGGAATTCTCTGACGTGCTCTTCCGTGCTTCGATTTCTTCCCCATTTACACTCCCAAATCATGCAAATGTTGGAACAGCCGAGTTTCAGAACAACTGCTTTTCTAAGAATAAGGATCTTCACTATTCGTATTATTCACTAGTTGGTTTCAGTCTTTGCAGCACACCTGCAAGGCTATGGCTGGATCACTCAAGGTGATGGGTGCGAGGTTGTGGTCGGATTTGCCCCTGAATAGTAGAGCTGCTGCGTCGATTGCTACATTTGAGAGCGGAGTGAGAGAGTTTCTTAACTCATCTCAATTTGTATGACCCTTGTCATTATTCCCATCTTTCTTGAACTTCTTATTTCTTCTTTTCATGTTCATTTCTTCCTTCCTCTCTTCATTTCTTTTTCAGTTTTTCCTTTCATGTTCATTTCTTCCTTCCTTCACATTAATCCTTCCTCTCTCTCTCTCTCTCTTTATTATACTTGATTCTACTTACTTAAACACTTGAATACTCTTTTATTATTCAAAATCGTCTGTATTCTCATTTTGTAATGCTCATTCTTATAATTCTACGTACAATGATTTGCAATTATGATGCTCTTAACTACCATGTATACATAAAAAGCCTATGGCCTTACGTATATTGTAATTTGTTTTCCTCAAATAAATAAATAAATTTCCCAGCGCCCAGTCAGTACGCAAACTGTTACTGAGGTAGGTTACCAGTTTGTAATATGGACGTTTTTCAATATTAGATTGGAATGAATACTAAGGGAATAAACACAACAAGACATCATAAACCTCTGCTTGCTTGTGCCTGACATGTACCTGGATCATGTCAACGAAAGGTTCTTGAGAGGAGGTGAGGCTTGTGATATAAATGGAACGTTGGCGGAACCGCATTCTATGGAGAAGAGAATGAACTAATAAGGGACTGGTCTCAGTATCCAACCACGACAGCAGCACTCGTCGGGCCGCGACGATAGTCCAGTCCTACTCCCGCTGGCATTCGAACTTCCCCACCGCGATTCACCTATTTCGGTATTTACATCAATAACACAACTGCAGGTTAGGTGCTGTGTAGTAGGCCCCGCAGTCGCTACGGGAGGCGACACAACTGAACTGGGTACTTACCTACCTGAATATATTATAAAAATTACCTATTATGAGTAGCCGTTGATCAGTCGGAAACGTCGTAATAAACTTGGCACTAACCTTTTAACGCTCTTCGGCCTTCCAAATTGCAGATAGGAAGCAATGAATCATGAAGTAGGTACGTAGCAGTTACTATTCCAAAAGAACGGTTAGTCGTATTTTTACCTCGATGGCTTTGTGTCGGAAAATTCTTGCCTGTCCGGTTTGGCCGTCAAACAAGAAAACGAATGATGAAATGCGAGTTGAAGCACGCAGTGGGCGTACAGAAAACAAATGTTCAATCAAGATGGGAAAAAAAATTATTTTGTGAAAACCCCAATTTTTTTAAAACCCCATTGATGAATGAGGAAGAGTGGGGAGGGTAAGGCCTTCAAAGATGAATCAATCAATCACTTATCAAATGAAATAATATCGCAGAACAACCAACTCGATTTTTCTTTCTTGTTTTTTGTAATAATACGTGTATAATACTGTGTATTGTATAATAATGGTAAAACACTGGCTGTAAGGTTTCGTGCTGATGCCAAAATAAATATATTTAAAAAAAAGAAAAAAAAGAACTCGACCTCATACAGGCATCCTTGATTATAATCAGGTGCTCCCTAGTGATGATTATCTGGGCCGGATTTATACCGTTTGATTCACGATCATGTTGACGAAGCTTTTTGGTGCACAAAAACGGCTGGACGTACAACGCTCCGGGTGGTCTCAAAAAATTGTTTAGGTCAAGAAAAATTTAATAACGTAAAAAAAACCATACCCTTCTATCGCAAGTTTTCGAGCTACGGCGTTCTTAAAATTTCAACCCCTATTTTGAACCCCTTAGATATGACATACAGTAACGTCGAGCTTCGAGTGCCAACTAGACCCCGAACGGAACCTATAACCCGAATTTCATCAATTTTGTTTCATGGACAGTAATTTTTGGTTTATTATTTTCAATAATGAACCATTGGAATCGAGCAAGAAAAAAAAATTCTAACCCCCCTCAAAATTTGATGGTTTACGTTTCAGGGTATGTAGAATCCGAAAATGCAATCTAACCATCGAATTATATGCAACTAACTATCCAAATCCAAAAAACCCCCAAATTGAGCCCCCAAATTGAGTACGTCCACGTCATCCAGGAGAAGGTCATCCATAAATTCGGTGGCCCTATATTTCTTACGGCCTTTCATTAGGCTCGGACGCACCCAAAATCTCCATGGTGCGAGGAGGGGCGCTGCTCATGCGAGACAGCTCCAATAATGATCGCAGCAGCAGCTGCTAAAACTGCATCATCATCCATTGCTGCTCCAATTTAGGTCGTGACGTGAATTTAGTGAAGCCTTCACTAAGCCCGTGCTTGAACGAAACTGAGCTTTCGGGGCGTCTACATTACAAAACAGGTGTGGACGTCGTGCCGCACCAACAACCCGCCCGTCTCAGGCCGCCCAGCCTGATTCGGCATAGTGTGGACTCACCTTTAGGCCCTCTTCACAAGAGGCAACTTTTTCTAACCGCGTAGGAGACTAACTTAGTCCAGTCGGCAGGTACCAAAATAGAGGATTCCCCTAAACAAAAATCTGAATTTAATGAAAATGAAAATGAATTTGTTGAATGTGTTCTGTTGTACTTTATCAGATTTCCCATGATTAGGTTTTTTTTATTTAGGTTTGTGAAGGTGGACAATTTTCGATCTACCCCCCAATCCTCCCACCTACTAGAGGCTTGATGACACGAATTTCATCGCACAATCAACCCCATTGCTCATTCTATTACAAAAATAATGTTTATGAAAATCGGATAAAAATACGGTCTGGGCATCGTACACAAATTTTGCTTACACATTCCCACCTTCCTAAAGACTTTGGTGGCCTTTTTTCCCCAAAATTAAAACTACAGGGGCTTCCGAGGGTCGTCTCATAAAGGAGAGCGCACGTCCTCACATCGATGATTTCTCGATGGGGTAGATCTACTCTTTAGATGTTGTTTGAAAATATTAAATTTTTTAACTGGGGAATAGAGAGAGAAAACATCGATTACAGAAATCGTTGTTGACAGAACCAAGGCTGGGCTTACATTCAGAACCCACTGGTGAATGGTAGATAGGCTGAGAATCGAGTCGCACGCGAAGCAATGCCCGAGCCATGACATCTGATAACCCGGAGAGAGAACGTTCGTGAGAACGAGATGATACCCATGGAATCCTTCACGGTCCAAAAAGTTTGGGGACGCGGCTTTTCTCGGGAACTCATTTTTTCCTTGCGCCCCCGCCCTTGAAAAAAAAAAATCCTAAGGCGACATGAAAAGGTCAAAAACGTGAAATACGCTGACTAATATCATGAAGGAAGGACGTTACGGGCCCTGCAGGGAGAAAAAGAAGGAGTCTGTTTACGCCCCACTGAAGGGCGGACGACGGTCTTGGGATGAGCCTCGTATTCTAAACGCGATGTAAAAAGTTGATTTACGTGACAAAGGTGGTGAAGAGAGGAGAAGGCGGTGAGGGGAGGGGGAGACAGTTTATGGACGGCTACTTGTTTTACGCCACCTCCGACGGCTTCAGGGTCCAGAGCCAACCGCTGATCCACCTCTCCTATTAGATGTTTCATTACTGGGGGATCGATAAAACTGGCGTTTACTGCGTTCAGGTGAACTTGATCGATCATTCGGTAGCGACATACATTTGCACCCTGCGGTGCTCAGTGCAAGAGGACGTGCACTGCGAGATGGGTGTAGGTACTTCTTCGAGCTCACCAGGAGCCACAACGTTCTTCTGAGTCTCATTCGAGCTACACAATCGCTTCATCAAGGTATCATAACATACCTGCTTGATGGACAGACACTCGAAATGCGAAGCATTCAGTTGACATGTTGCATAGTACTGCATCACATTGATAACATCGAAAACCCTCCTAACGTAGCTGGGGTGTATTGTTGTATTAAAAACCAGTCCAGCATAGTATACTATGACGTTTTATCATTGCCTGACACTTTAACTGATCACAGATTTCAAATTAGGCCCCAAGACAATTCGAACCATACATACAGGTGCCTAGTATCTACCAAATTATTTATTACAATACTGACCCCCCCCCCCCCCCTCCTCCACTCACACCCTGGTTTTACGGTTCTACTGATCTACGATTCCAACCAGAACTTCCATAAATATATTCCCCTGGTTTCATTAAAATTAGAACGTCTAAGCGCGATAGTGTTTTACTACAATTAGGCAGCCCCCCCCCCCCCCCTACAAATCTTGGTCAACTATTTATCCATTTATCTTTTTGATAATATTGGATTTCAAAGAAAGCCATCCAGAACGCATTTCTTTCAAATCAAAACAAGTAGGGTGGTAAAATATTAGACAGTTTTCCTCAATCACTGTTTTTCTCCTTCAACGGAATTTCAGATTCATAAACCTCTCGACATATTCCCCACGTTTCATCTAATGCAGATGACTCGTTTAGCTGTAATATTCGAACAAACATACGCACGTACATAATATACAGACTGTGATGTATGTATATTCGAACAAACATACACACTGTGATGCATGTATATTTGACAACATACTGTGATGTATGTATATTTGACAACATAATGTGATATATGTATATTCGGCATACACACGTACATAATATACAGACTGTGATGTATGTATATTCGAACAAACATACACACTGTGATGCATGTATATTTGACAACATACTGTGATGTATGTATATTTGACAACATAATGTGATATATGCATATTCGGCATACACACGTACATAATATACAGACTGTGATGTATGTATATTCGAACAAACATACACACTGTGATGCATGTATATTTGACAACATACTGTGATGTATGTATATTTGACAACATAATGTGATGCATGTATATTTGACAACATACTGTGATGAATGAATGAATGAATGAATGAATGAATGAATGAATAATGAATGAATGAATGAATAATCTTTATTTCCATAAATATTTACATTGCATTAGGTTACAAAACATGACAGGTCATGGAAACTACCCCCCTCATAGATCAAAGATCTGTGCCGAGGGGGGGAGTTGCATGTGCAAATTACATTTTATTTGGTTTATCACTAGTTTTTCTCATTTCATTACATCTATATATATTGCTATGTATTCCACTCACCTACTATTAAAGAGAAATAATAACAATATGATGTATGCATATTCGGCATACACACGTACATAATACACACACTGTGATGCATGTATATTTGACAACATACTGTGATATATGTATATTTGACAACATAATGTGATATATGCATATTCGGCATACACACGTACATAATATACAGACTGTGATGTATGTATATTCGAACAAACATACACACTGTGATGCATGTATATTTGACAACATACTGTGATGTATGTATATTTGACAACATACTGTGATGTATGCATATTTGACAACATAATGTGATATATGCATATTCGGCATACACACGTACATAATATACAGACTGTGATGTATGTATATTCGAACAAACATACACACTGTGATGCATGTATATTTGACAACATAATGTGATGCATGTATATTTGACAACATACTGTGATGTATGCATATTCGGCATACACACGTACATAATACACAGACTGTGATGCATAATACACACGTTTAGCTGTGACATTTCCCCACGACATCTTCCCCATCTTTCTCCTTCAACGCCTCACAGCATTCCCTGAATCACTGGTTTATGAATTTCAGATTCATAAACCTCTCGACATATTCCCACGTTTCATCTAATTCGGATGACTCGTTTAGCTGTGAACAAACATACACGTACATAATTTACAGACTGTGGTGTTGCTTGCTTCTCCTACTGCCTACTCCTGGCTGGCAACTTGTTTACCCTTTACCTGATGGTTCGGCGCCGTCGTCAGATGGCTACTGCGCTGGGCTGGCAAAAGGTGAAAAATGCCGCAATACAATAATTAAAATCCACGTTAGGTCTACCAAGTAGAGGAAAATACCAGTACTGAAGTTAGAAAAATGTATTATATATGGTGACAAGACTATTTATTGCCTGCTGGCTGACTGATTCTACTATAGGATTCAAAAAATGGCACAATTTATTGTATGATTATACAATATCAACGTTTTCAACAGTTTGGTTTCGGTCTGATAATGGCTCTATGACTTTTATGGTGTTGGCGACGGTTTGAGTAAATTCTTGGTGTGTGAGAAGTGTGTTGAGAGATAACCAGAGTCGGAGGTCGGGATTCAACACTCAATTCTTAACTTGAATAGTCGTAATCGGAGTTCTGGGAAGCCTCTGCAACAGGTAAATGAAAGGACTCGAATTAACTCCAGCCAACATTGATGCGAGCAAGCTTTAACAGCACAATTACTATTAGTACGCTGCTCAGGAGTAAAAAATGAATCGATGGTGGTTTTCAATCCTACCTCTGCAGCAAAGGTAACAGCTCCGGGCGTAGGGGCTTCCAGATTCGTCCACCTCCTTGTACCTGTTTTTATCCCACTGCAACCCTAAAAGTTGGCTCAGGAGCTCAGCTTTCCAAGTCAATTTTTAGTTTTACATTGGAACTTTGTGGTAAAGTTTACGTTTTCGTGCCAAAAATCGTGGATTTTTCAGTGAAAATCTACGTTTTTCGCAAAAATTTGCGTTTCAACCCTAAAATGAGTCAGGCTTCGCGTACTTTTTCACGCTGAATCGAATGGTGACACTCCCAAGACTTCCCGAACACCTGAACACTATGTTTTGTCCGATTTACGTTTCGAAACTTGTCATAATCGACTTTCGCATTAGGTACCTAATCATTCCAAAAGGGCGGCAAACGAAACTGCTTTCTCAGGTTGTGTTCAGCTGAAAATTCAGGATGATGTTATTTATCTCGCGAACAGTTGCAGTCGAGTAAATCTGTTTCGAGTCAGCATTTTAAACTTCGCCCTCCACAGCCTTCCAGAAGCATTCCAGGTGTTGTTCGCACTCAAACCGATCATTTCCCTCATTTGTGCCTAATGGTTACGAACTGATCATTTAATGATGTTAGGTACCTAATGTTAATGAATTCAATGTTTCACCCATTGAATTAGGTGTAATAACATTCATGTTGCATCAGGGAGATGGGAAATCTAACGCTCTTTCCAACAGTATTATCAATTCCAATTTTGCACTGTTAATTAAGGGTGTTATGACCATTTTTGTGATAGAAGGTTGAGAACACGAAAAAAATCTTAAAATCAAAATAACTCGGAAAGGAAGCGTTTTTCGAAAAACTTCTATGGGGCACTTTCTATTGCAAGTGAGTTGTAGAATCGATCCCTGATATTTCATAGTCCCGAAAGGGGGACACTGTATACATATAAGTGCAAATAGGCACGGAAATTAAATGCGTAGGAATTTTATATATTATATAACACAATTTTTAGGTGCATATTATATTTTGGGGTTCTTCAAAAGTAATATGTTTTGGTGTCGTTGAATACTATTTTCGACGCCCTGAATCGAATGGAAGCACTTTCAGAGCTCTATCTCCGGTGACTCAGGGTATCTCCGGTCATTTTTGCCCGACCTCGTAAGTTCAGACAGTCCAGCACTAAGCACGTTCACCCTTCCTCTGAACACCCGGGAGCGTCGCCCCCCAGGAACTGAAAAACTCGAAGCGATCAAGAACACTGTTTACACGACAGAACACGTCCCCCCCCCCCCCCCCCCCGTAAACTTGGAACACAAATTTAAATTCAGGAAGAAAATTTAGTTCTACTATTCATTGAATAGTTCTTTCAATTTAACTATTAATTGTACCTACCTCATTGTTAATGGTACCAGAAATAAGAAATGACCATAAAACTGTCAATTCAAAAAGATGTGTCACCCCCCCCCCCCCCCACCAACCCTGTTGTAAACATTTGTCAGCCAAGAAAATATCCTCAACCGCAAAAAGGATTGGACAGTATCCATTTAACCACCAAAGTAGCGTTTTTCAACACCTTGGCCACCGCCAGGGTTGTTCGTGAGTAAAATCTCTGAGGCCAAGCAAAAAGCGGAGGTTTCACCATGACGAAACCAAGCAAACCCAGAGGATATAACATGAGGGCAGGTGATGGTATTAACGGTAAATATTAGGCAATTTGAGGAAAGCCAAACGGTACAATTTAGGAAAAGCCTGAGGGAAAAGCAATTTTAATAACGAAGCTCCCCGCCAAGCAGCGTTAAAGCTACGTTGGCGGGTAAAATGGATATCAATCCTTTTTTGCGGCTGAGGAAGTATTATTGGTGTGCAGATGTTTACAAGAGGGTTGTTTTTGGGGGTACCTTATATAAATAATATACCTAAGCTACCCCCACAAAACCGCCCTCTTTTGGTTTATTATTCTGTGAATAATACACCTATGTATTCGCTCAGCAAACAATTTTTATAACACCCCCTCAAAATTTTTTCTTTTCCGTTTCAAGGTGCGTAGATTCAAAAAACGCTGCAAAGTCCTTGTCACATGGGTTTATTATTCTATTGGACATACCTACAGAAATGTTGGCTGCATGCGTAATAATCGAAATAGCTATTTCTGATGGTTTCCATTAATTTTGGCCCCTAAAACACAAATTAGATAGGTACCACGCTACTTTTATTCCTTTTTTTCTTTCTTTTTTTTAAATAACTATCTTTGATCATTGGTAGTGCCATTTAATCGTCTTGATCCACCTGTTGACACTTTTTCCAGTGTTATTCTACAAATTGATGGTGATTTCAGACGATTTCCCAGGTTTTTGACTCATAAAAAATCAATTTCGGGTGCTGAACATCTGGTAGAACCTCAATTTTCTATTCTTTGGTCAAAATCGACTTCATATTCGGTCTTCTCGTCCCCAAAAACATGAAAAACGATACCTTAAAAGCTCATGTTACCAACATGTTGCTAAAACGCAAGAAGTACCTATTTTTACACACATTTTCACTCATAACACCCCTGGGTATATTTCGATCGGGCTGAAAAGTTTCGGGACACAACTAGAGCCCAAATGGAGCATGTGTGCGAAAGAACGACTTTTTAGACCGAAATTGAAGCCTGTACACGTGATACGGCGGACGGCGGACGGCGGACGGACATTGCATTTTTGGAATCTACGCACCTTGAAACGGAAAAGAAAAAATTTTGAGGGGGTGTTATAAAAATTTTTTGCTGAGCGAATACATAGGTGTATTGTTCACAGAATAATATAAACCAAAATGCAATGTCCGTCCGCCGTCCGCCGTATCACGTGTACAGGCTTCATTTTTGGTCTAAAAAATTCGTTCTTTCGCACACATGCTCCATTTGGGCCCTAGTTGTGTCCCGAAACTTTTCAGCCCGATCGGAATATACCCAGGGGTGTTATGAGTGAAAATCTGTGTAAAAATAGGTACTTTTTGCGTTTTAGCAACATGTTAGTAAAATGAGCTTTTGAGGTATCGTTTTTCATGTTTTTGGGGGCGAGAAGACCGAATATGAAGTCGATTTTGACCAAAGAGTGGAAAATTGAGGTTGTACCAGATTTTCAGCTCCCAACATTGATTTTTTATAAGTCAAAAACCTGGAGAATCGTCTGAAATCACCATCAATTTGTAGAACAACACTAGAAAACGGTGCAAAGTCCTTGTCACATGGGTTTATTATTCTAATATTTTATTGCTCTACAGAAATGCTGGCTGATTATTTATTGTTTCTTTCATGTAAAATAATTGAAATAGTTATTTCTGGTGGTTTCCACAAATTTTGGCCCCCAAAACTTGAATTAGGTAGGTACTTACTACGCTCCTTTTTTTTTTTTTCAAATTACCTTTGATCATTGATTGCACCATTTAATCGTCTTGATCCACGTGTTGACACTTTTTCTAGTGTTATTATACAAATTGATGGTGATTTCAGACGATTTCGCAGGTTTTTGACTCATAAAAAATCAATTTTGGGAGCTGAACATCTGGTACAACCTCAATTTTCCACTCTTTGGTCAAAATAGACTTCATATTCGGTCTTCTCGCCCCCGAAAACATGAAAAACGATACCACAAAAGCTCATGTTACTAACATGTTGCTAAAACGCAAAAAGTACCTATTTTTATACACATTTTCACTCATAACACCCCTGGGTGTATTCCGATCGGGCTGAAAAGTCTCAGGACACAACTAGGGCCCAAATGGAGCATGTGTGCGAAAGAAAGACTTTTTTAGACCGAAAATGAAGCCTGTACACGTGATACGTCGGACGGCGTACGGCGGCCGGCGGACGGACATTGCATTTTTGGAATCTACGCACCTTGAAACGGAAAAGAAAAAATTTTGAGGGGGTGTTATAAAAATTGTTTGCTGAGCGAATACATAGGTGTATTATTCACAGAATAATAAACCAAAAAAAGGAGCGTACCTAATTCGTGTTTTGGGGGCCAAAATTGTTGGAAATCATCAGAAATAGCTATTTAAATTATTTTATATGAAAGAAACAATAAATAAACAGCCAACGTTTCTGTATGTCCAATAGAATAATAAACCCATGTGACAAGGACTTTGCAGCGTTTTTTATTCATAATAAGTTATAAATTATCGAAGATTTTTTACAATATTTTATAATATAATACAATAGGTTTTATAAATTATCGAAGAAGGTTTACAAGAAAATTTGGTAAGCGCTATGGTTTCAAGCTCACATGGATGACAGACGGAAGGATGGTGAGGAAGGATGATTCGACTACCTGCGCAAAATGGATACGCAGAAGGCGATGTGTGAGCTACACAACCAGCAACTTGAAGTTTTATAGAAAATTTAGCACTATTAATGTTGTTCATATTAAGTAGGTACCTACCTATGATTTTTTTCATTATTGCATTTTTTTTAAACATATTAGACAATAGGATAACACACAATACATCAAATGCTACTTTTCCATTTGAAGAGAACCTCGTACTAGGGAATGGGTTGCTCAAAATTCAGTGATTTGCGTTTGTTATAATTATATATATGAACAGTAATAAGTTTGTATTGATTTAGAGCGGCTTGCGCTGCGTTGACGCTCCACAGCACTACGATACAATCTTGAATGAACAACAATATACATGCCACAAATCGGTATTTGCCTCTGGTGTAGCCGTCAGCTTGAAGCACAAGTATTTGTCTGGATGGATCCACAAGTAACCGTTTGTAACTCAGTTCTGTGCAGACCTACTGCACCCATGCGTGGATTCTTCCAGGAATGGTGAAAACCAGGAATCGGTGCAGAGTGGAATTTTTAAAAGAATCCTCATGCGCTACAACTCCACGCTAAATAATATTATACATTAGAAATGAAGTGGGCCTAGCACCAGTCACTCGTCTAGTTGTTAGAGGCGCATTTGTCTGAATGCTGAAAATACTGCGCATGTGTAGTTACATAGTTGTGTAGTAGATGTGTACGTAGTTGCATAAGCAAATACGGTATTATGAAGCTGACATTCCAGTCTGACTGGATGTGCCTATGTCTGATAACAGGCGTACAAAAATGGTTTATTTTATGGACAGAGGAAAACGTCTGCCAATTCGAGTAAGCAGTAGGTATAGCTTCCTCACTTGAATCACATGAACGGGTAGAATAGTTGGGGTTTTTCGCGTAGTTAGAAGCGTTACAAGGAAACGGGCAACATTTCATGTTAGCGCATATGCAGACGAATGAAATTCATATGGAACTATCACAGAATTATTCATGATCGATCCTCCAAATCTGAACTCATTTCAACGATATTTAAAGTAGTTACGGGCGTTTCAAGTATTTCACGTTTGCGCATGCGCAGATGAAACGATTTCCATGATTTTGAAGCGGGCCTCAGAATTTCAGCTCTGTACGACTGTTTTTCGCGTAGTTAGAAGCGTTACAAGGAAATGGTCAACATTTCATGTTCGCGCCTGCGCAGATGAAATTTACAGTACGATTCCAATGAAATTCATTTGGAACTATCAAAGTATTGTTATGAAAACACGAAGCTACCAGAACGAACGAACGCTTTATTAAGTCAAACGAACAAGCAACTTTGACACGAACTTTTTCCAGCAACTTTTCAACTTGACACGAAAAACTAGACAACAACTTTTTAATGACGCTCGCGTCCACAGTTACCAAGTTGAACACCTGATCACTACACCACTCCCCCCTCAGGCCCCTCCTGCTACACGTGGTACTGCCGCAGCCGGTCCGCGTGCACGACGCGCCGCCTCCCTCCCGGCATCTAGATGCGGAAAACAACGTCCGTTAGCGCCTTCCGGACCACGCACGGGCCGACCCAGGGCCGCTGCAGCTTGGGGGCCAGTCCTCGTCTACGCAGGGGGGCCCACAGCCAGACCTGCGCCCCCACCTCGAACCGCGGCGCCTCGGCCCGCACATCGTATCGCCGCTTCGCCTCGTCCGCCGCTGTCTTCAAGACCGACCTAGCCAGCGCGTGCACCTCCTCCAGCTTCCTCTGCAGCACGGCCGCGTACTCCTGCGCCGAGGCCGGCCCCGGCGCCGGCCCAGTCAAGAGGTCAGCCGGCAGGGTGGGCGATCTCCCCATCACCAGCATGGCCGGGGAGAACCCCGTCGCCTGATGGATGGACGTCCGATACGCCAACAGCAACCATGGCAGCTGCTCATCCCAGTCCTTCTGGTCCTCCTGGACCACCTTCCTCAGCATCTCCTCGAGTGTCTGATTGAACCTCTCCACCAGGCCGCTGCTCTGGGGCCGCAGCGCCGTGGTGTGGGTCTTGTGCGTCCCAAGGATCCGCAGCACCTCCTCGAAGAGCGCCGACTCGAAGTTCCTCCCCTGGTCCGTGTGTAGCTCCCGGGGCACCCCAAACCGGGACACCACGTTCTCCACAAGGCCCCGGGCCACCGTGTGGGCCTGCTGATCAGGGACTGGGAAGGCCTCCGGCCACTTCGTGACATAATCCATGGCCACCACCACGTACCGATGACCCCGTGGCGTCTCCGGCAGTGGCCCGACGATGTCCACGGCTAACCGATCAAACGGGGCCCCCACCAGGTACTGCTGCAGCGGCGCCTTCCCCCTCCGGCCCTTCCCCGCCTCATTGCAGGCCCTGCAGGCCTGACCAAACTGCCGCACCTCCTTGGTCATTCCCACCCAGTAGTACCGGCTGTGCAGGCTGTGCAACAGCCTCCGTGTCCCAAAATGGCCCATATCATGCACCGCCTGTAGCACCCTCTGCCGATACTGCCTGGGCACCACCACCCTGTCCACGGTTCCAGTCCCATTGTCCGTCTCCCATCGCTGCACCAGCACCCGATTCTCCAACTTCAGGGACTTCCACATAGCCCACCAGGCCTTCAGCCCCTCCCCCTGACAGGATATCTCCTCCCACCGTTGTCGCCTTCCCCCCTTCACCCAGTCCACCACCAGGGTCAGCTCCGGGTCCGCCGCCTGCGCCGCTGCCCAGTCGATTTCCGCGTCCAGCTGCACCCGGTAGACATCCTTGTCCGTCCGCCCCTTGTCCTCCTGACGCTGGAAGTACGCACACCCCTGCGCGAGGCACGGCCTGCGGGACAAGCCGTCCGCATTCGCATGACTCTTCCCCGGCCGGTACTGGACTTGCAGATTGTATTGGTTGAGCGTCTCCAACCACCGTGCCAACTGACCATCCGGCTGCTTGAAATTCCTTCAACCACTGCAGCGACGCGTGGTCCGTCCTTACCACCACCTGGACTCCACTCTGCAACCCATAGTGGTTGAAATGGTCCAACGCAGTCTTCAGCGCCAGCAGTTCCCTACGCGTAACACAATAATTGCGCTCCGCCTTTCCCAAACACCGACTGAAGTACGCGATCACCTTCTCGCCCCCATCCTGCTCCTGTGCCAGGATAGCTCCCACAGCCTTACCGCTGGCATCCACGTCCAGGATGAAAGGCAGGCGGCGGTTTGCATGGCTGAGCACCGGGGCCCTTGTCAGTGCCACCTTCAACGCCTGGAACGCCGCCTCACATTCCGGGGTCCATTCCCATTTGTTCCCCACCGCCTTCTCCAGTTGGTACAACGGGCTGGCCAACTCCGCGAAATTGGGCACGAAGGTGCGGTAGTACGAGCAGAAGGCGACGAAACTGTGCACCTCCTTCGCCGACGTCGGTGTGGGCCATTGACGGACCCGCTCCATCTTCGCTGGATCCGTGTGGACCCCCTGCCCCGAGATGATGTACCCCAGGTACGGAATCGTCCGTCAGAAGAGCTCGCACTTCTTGGCGTTCAGCCGTAGCCCATTTTCCCGCGGAAGAGCGTGAACACCTCCCGCAACCACCACACCATGTCCTCAAAGCTGGCTGCATCCACCCGCACGTCGTCCAAATACACCCGAACCCTCCCCAACCTAATGACCCCGTGCAGGAGCCTGTTCATCGCCCGCCTGAAGGTGGCCTGCGCATTGGTCAGGCCAAACGGCATCACCGTGAACTGCCACAGCCCCCTGGGTGTACAAAACGCTGTCTTCGGCCGGTCAGCCTCCTTCATCGGAATTTGCCAGTAGCCAGATTGCAGGTCCAGTGACGAGAACCAGCTGCTCCCTTCCATGGCTGTGACCAGGTCGTCAATGTGGGGTAGCGGGTGAGCATCTCTCCTCGTGACCTCGTTCAACTGGCGGTAGTTGACACAGAACCGGGTTGAGCCGTCCTTCTTCCCTACCAGCACGATCGGGCTCGCCCACGGGCTGCAGGAAGGCTCAATCACCCCCGCCTTTTCCATCTCCTCAACGAGCCCGTCCACCTCGGCCAGTCTGTGGGGCGGAACCCTCCTGGGGGACGGCGAATCGGCTTATCGACCTCCACCACGATCTCATGCTCCACACCCCCTAGACGCCCCAGCTCCTGCTTGGTCCGGGCGAACACGTCGGCGAACTCTTCCACCAGTGTAGCCACGGCTGCCGCCTGCTCCTTCGAAAGCCCCTGTACGGCCCTGTCCACCAACCCCTTCACGTGGTCCGCCACCGCCGGGCCCTCCTCCCCCGGCGCCATTAACTCCTCGAAGCCGGCCGACGCTTCCTCCACCACCGCCTCCTCGCGCACCACCACACCAGCCATCGTTACGCTGCCCGACGCCGTATCGATCCTGCACCGCGCCGCCTTCAGGAAGTCCATGCCGAGGATGCAGTCGTCCTTGATGTCCGCTACCATCACCCGGTGTCTCCGCGTCCCCGCCTTCCTGAGCCCCAACACCACTTCCGCCGTGCCAGCCACCGCCAGCTCTGCCCCCGTCACCGACTGCAGAACCACCGACGTTCCCTGCAACTCCAAGTTTCCCGTATCCACCAGCCCCCGCCTTACGATGGTGACCATGGCCCCCGTGTCCACTACCAAGGAGCACGGCCTCCCGTTCACCGCCCCCTCGATCAAAATCGACGCGCTGGGACTCAGGCGGTACCCCGTCGGCCTCCTTTCCCGCCGGGACACCCCCTTACCTCCAGCCGCAGGTCGTCCCCCACCTACGACTGCGGTTCGTTTCCCGGCCGCCTGGGGCAGTCCCTTGCCATGTGGCCCACTTCGTTGCACTGGAAGCATCCCCGTCTCGGACACTCCCGGGCCATGTGCCCTTCCTCCCGGCAGCGGAAGCAACTCCTGTCCCCCGACATCTTGAGTCCTGGCCGGGCGGCTGCCCCCTCAGCCCGGCCACGCCGCACCTGCGCCTGCTGAGCCGCCCCGTCGTCCTCCTCCTCGAGCTGGTTCACGACACGGACTTTCGCTCCACGCAGGCTGCGAACCGCGACTTCCAGGGCTTCCTGCAGAGTGGCTGGGGTCCCCAGGAGCACCAGCTCCTGCACTCGCTCATCCGCCAGTCGCCCTGTGAATTGCGCCACCGCCAGCGCTTCTACCGCCCCCCTGTCCGCCCCAGGGAGCGCCCGATGAGCCAGCTGGCGGATGTCGCGCGCACGCCCGCGTCTCTTCCCCTGGCGCCTGCACCCGGGCCCGGAGCTGGTGCATGAAGGCCTGCGCCTGGTGTCCACACCCAAATTGCTCCGCCAGGGCCCCCGCCAGCCGATCATAGTCATCCCCCGCCTCCAAGAGGACTGCCATTGTCTTCCCTGTGAGGGCGGCGGCTAACGCGACCCCCTTCTCCTCCCTCGTCCAACCGTTGGCCTTCGCCACAACTTCAAAGTGGGCGCGATACTCCTCCCACGGTTGGTCCCCGGCGTACCTGTGGAGCTTCACCGGAGCCCCTCCTCTGATGCGGCCCTCCCCCGGAGCCACCGGCTGGAAGTCCTCCCCACCCGGCGCCCTGCTCGCCTGCGCCGCCTCCCGCAGGTCTTCCCGGAAATCGTTGAACATCGCGACCATTTGTCGCCGCAGTTCGCCCAACTCGTCCCGAGCATCCGTCACGAGCCGGGTCAATTCCGCCCGTACAGCAGCTATGGGGTCGTCGCTAACTGTTTCCACTGCCGATCCCTCGATCCGATCCTCCTGGTCTCGCGGGACCAAACGGCCACTACGTAACTGTAGTCCTTCCGGTTCCATGCTGATCCCACTTCTGACACCACTGATATGAAAACACGAAGCTACCAGAACGAACGAACGCTTTATTAAGTCAAACGAACAAGCAACTTTGACACGAACTTTTTCCAGCAACTTTTCTACTTGACACGAAAAACTAGACAACAACTTTTTAATGACGCTCGCGTCCACAGTTACCAAGTTGAACACCTGATCACTACAGTATTATTCCTGATCGACCCTCTAAGTTTGAACTCATTTCAACAATATTTAGGGTAGTTATGAGCTTTTCAAGTATTTTACGTTTGCGCATGCGCAGCCGAAAGTTACCGTACTTTTTCAATGATTTTGGTATGGGACCGTCTGTGACCCAACCCGCTCCTACCCTCCGAATTCCAGCCCAGTTTAACCATTATTTCGGGTAGTTATGGGCGTTACAAGGAATTACCACAGACAGACAGACACGGAACCAAAAATGTTCCTCGATGTCTGAAACGCAAAATAGTAGTGGAAATTTTCATTTTGGAAGACATAAATTTTTTTACTCAATCGCGAATCCAAGGCTTCCCTACCTTGGGCAGTGAGGAAGCAAAAAGTCTGCCAAGTCGGGTGGGCAGTATAGCTTTCTCACCTGTGTAACATGGATATATATAATTAACTGGTAACGTATATAACTAGATGCAGAACTGTCGCGTATGGATTTGAAAATGAGAGGTTCAAAAATGACAAAATATTAGGATAGAATAGGAGCAATAGGATTCATTATAATCGTAAATAGATTATTATAGGCATTCATATAAGTGTTTCGAACATCTGTGGTAAAATACCACTTGAAGAATAAGTATTTCAAAAGTTCGAAGCAAGTTACAATACATTACAATATTTTATACTGAAGCAAATTAGTAAAACTAATTAAAATCGAGGGAGATATACATATAAATGTCGTTTTATGTTTAAATCCAAATACATATTGTCATTTTCTAGGTTAGTTACGGGATCTACTAGGAGTTCCCGTTTGCGCATTCGCAGACGAAAGTTACTGTAAATTATCGATGACTTTAATGTGGGACCATCTGTGGCCCAACCCCCACCAACCCTCCGATTTTCAACTCATTGCGACCACTATTTAGTATATAGTTTTGCCCGGGAGAAGGAATTGACCCACAGACAGACAGACGTAAGATTCGAGTGGAAATTTTTATTTTGGAGGACATAAAAAAAATTGTCCACTCTTGCATTTAACATGCTCCTATATTTGGATAATAATTTTCAACATTACAACGATGGTATTGCAATGAGAATAATATTTCACCATTAGTCACTTTATCACCCTTCGAGGATACAAAGCACAGAATACAAAGCTTCCCTACCACCGGTAGTGAGGAAGCAAAATGCATAAAAGGTAACGACCCAAGATAGCCCTTGAATCACCCCCCCCCCCCCCCCCCCACCGGTAGTCTTCAAAGGGCGTCAGGTTCAGATCTTTCGGAATTTAACGCCCGAATACGGGAACCGAAATCGTCCCGGCGTGTAGAAATCATCACAAAGGCTCTTAATGCTGCAGACGGCAATACCGCTCCCACATTACGAAGGAATGGGTGATGTGGATTTCATGACCTGGATCATAAAAAGAAAAGGTCGCTTTAAAAAGGTGGCCACATAGCTACTAACTACCCTAATTGATATATAGGTGCACATTTCCGCTCTCTATCGTGATGAACGACCTCCGTCGGGACCTCGTAAATTAAACGTTCTTTCTCTCAGTTGGGATCTTCCCTTGGCACTCGTGAGAACAACGGCCCGTGTCCGCATGTACATCCCCGAAAATATCGATTGTTGTTGTAACAGGTATCTCGTTTCCCTACTACCGAAGCAATCATGTTTTGTGTTAATACAAGAACCAAAAGCAAAAAACGTCCAAAATCAAAAAACCAAAATCCAAAAACCGTCTGCCAACTTGGGTGGGCAGTATAGCTTCCTCACTTATTGTAACATGGATGTGTAGGAATCAGTTGGTAAAAAAATTATGAGTCAAAATGATTGAATAGCCATAAATAGAGTAGTAATAAATTACCTGACATACGCAATAGGATGCAAAATTTCAACATTTCATGTTCGCGCATGCGCATTCAAAAATTAAAGTACGATTTCAACGAAATTCATATGGAACTATCAAAGTATTATTCCTGGTCGACCCTCCAAGTTTGAACTCATTTCAACGTTCTTTAAAGGTAGTTATGAGCATTCCAATTATTTCAAGTTTGCGCATGCGCAGACGAAAGTACAGTACTTTTTCAATGATTTGGTAAGGGCTAATAAGTTTTGGCATGAAAATAAGTGCTTAGCTGCAAAATAGATTTTGACACGAAGATAAGTACTTAACTACAAAATACGCAAGAAAATGGTAACATAGCCTTAGGCAAAAAAACACTTGTAGTAGGTACAACCAGAGATCACAAAAATTGAAATTGCATTATAAAGGATTATTACCTGATGTTAAAGGCGTTACCTGTTCTTGGTTGTTTGGGGTGGCTAATTTAATGAGGTTGGTATAAGCACGACGTAGTTTGGTAGTATCAGTTCTCTTTTTGCAGGTATTGGGTGTTTTGAGAATTTGAATGATTTCTTTCAAATTTCTTTTGCTACAGTTGTGTTCTACATCAAGAATCCTACTTTGATCAAAACCAAAATTATGATTTTATGTAATGGCATGATTGGCCAGCATACACCTTACACAACACAGCACACACAATTATTATCAATGTAGGTACTTCTCTTATTTAGGTATAATAATATTCTGGTTACCTTAGGAATTTGATGTGTTCAGTGGGATGTGTGGCAAGAGAGATTTGTATACAATCAGCCAAGCTGGAGATTTATTATGAAATCATAATAACAATAACAATAATGGGTACATAATTTTCTGTTATCAGATATCACGCATTAGAACGACTATCCATTGAATAAGGTACATGTGTAAAATCCATGGGAGACATGGATGCTACCAGCTAGAGATAAAAATTTTGGTAGGTAGAAAGTAGGTATACAAAAATATGAACTGAGATTAATATTATGCAAGTACATAAAGGACTGATATGAGATTAATTTGAACGACCAATTAAATTAAATAATAACTGGGCAGATAAACCTAGTGAAGCTGTTGCAAATAGTAGGTACCTACCTAGCAGAAAGCTAATGTGGAGTGGGTTGGTCAGGATTTTGCCATTTTATATTATTGCTGTAAATTTTACTTAAACTGAAAAGTCAACCCTTCTATTGCACGTACTGGGCGTAACTGGCGTCTTGACAATGCGTTTGTTGTAGCTGGTTTCAGTGTCCATTATTTTGAATTCATCGAAAATAAAGCGGTGAAAAGTTTGTAGGGAATGTTCAGCGATGCCACAGGAGACCTTGAGGCAATTTATGTCAGATTTGTGTGAACTTATTCTGTCTTTCATATCTTCTGGTTTCACCTATATGTATGCGTTGGAGCAGCCCTTACAGGAAAATGAATACACAATCTGACTGCGAAGGTGTTTTGGTACTATGGATTTGAGTTAGGAATGGACGTCTGCTTAGGGTTTTTTATTTTTGTAGGTAACTTTGCAGTTGATTCGATTGGAGAGAGATTTTTTTTTTTTTTTCAGAGAGGCCTTTAACATGCCATATCCCTATATTTCGTAATGGCTGTTGTTACAGTGGCTGAAGAATTAGGAGTATGAATTGAAACCAGGGAGGAAGACAGATTATTACTGGTCAAAGGTGGTGCAGGAGCTGTATCAATATTTGACACTGTATTAGCAGAACAATTTGGCGCAGGAGGAGCAGAAGTAATCAAGATATTGGGTGGAATGGATGGGAAGATTCTGAATCTGTGGGTGCTGTTATTATGGATGAGCCAGGGCTAACCTACCCATAGGACTGTTATTAATTACAGAGTTAATCAGGCCTTGGGGAAATTGTTATTCTTTAGTATTTGTTTGACTTTAAACAAGCTGTTCTCACGAAACTGGGGATCACTTAATAGGACGGCTCTCTTTTTGAGATTGAGGGCTGTATTAATTTTCCGGCCCTAAGGATGATGAGATTTATAGTTGAGATGTCTGTCACACTTTAAAGGTTTTGTCCACCAGTCCACAGCTAATGACCCATCTGTTATGTTGCTTATAGTTAGAGTATCAAGGAAAGCTAGCTGAAAATGGTAAATTCAACTTCAACTCAACTTTTTGGTGATAACTACTATTGAATATATTCAAAATAGTATCTTTAAATCCTTCAGTTATTGCGAGATAGATTCCATCTACAAATTTGTAGAAGAAGGGAATATTGAACTTAAGCTTGGAATGATTTGATCCAGGAGATGGTTCATTACAAGGTCAGCTAAAATAGGTGCGACGAGGCTACACATGGCAACGCCATGTACCTCGTCGAATCTGTCCTCATACTGTAGGATATCCTTTCTGTACACATAATTTGAGAAGCTTCATGAAATGTAAATTGTTAATTTTTGTATGATCAGATAGGGTATGCCGACTGTGGGATGTTTGTGAACAAGGATTTGACATCCAAAGAAGCCAGTATGTAGACTGATGGAACAGATTTTTTTAAATTGAACAGAAAAAATCGAAAGAGTCTTTAACATTATATTTGACAGATGAAATCCAATACAATATACTGGTTAGGAAATTACCAATTGCATAAGTGGGACTGTTGGTGAATGTATCTAACAAGGACATGCTTCATACATCTACCTGGATCAGGATTCTACGTAAAATTCATGGAAAAACGACCCCTTCACTCGAATTTCCGAGGGCCCAAAATGTGCACAAATGCGCAAAAACTCGAAAAGTCGACTTTTTAAGGGTTGTAAATTACCAAGTTATGATACACGATTTTAATGTGTTTTTTCACGCTGAATCACGGGTTGTAGTCAGTTTCTCCTATTCGTGGTATTATTCCGCCGCAGATGCATTTTTCGTTGACCATTGTTGATTTATTTCCCACCCCTCCTTTGTAAACATAGGCTTCCATGAATTTTACGTAGAATCCTGATCTGGAATAAAAAAAGTTGATAAATCAAAGTTGGTGCGCATTGCGTTCTACCTGAAGGTTATTATTGCGTTCTACCTGGAACTGTTAGACCGTATTCTGGTCGGTTTTATCAAGGCAGTATTCGCAAATCAAAAAATAAACATCACCGCGTGATTCGGCGTGAAAAATACTTTGACTTTCATACATCACAAACATGTGGCAACTGAATGTACTAAATACCCCTGCAAAACTCGATTTTTTGCATTTCGCGGGTAATTACGCACGTTTCTACGCAGTCAAAAATTCGAGTGATGGGTCATTTTTTCATGAAATTTTACGTGGAATTCGAATCTGCTACAAAAAAAGGAGGTTCCATCTGAAAAAATAACGTTAGTGCGCATGCGCAAAGGCGCAAAAAGGTCGTCTTTGTATTCTATGCCAAAAAAGGGGAGTTAAGATATGAATTTTTTTTCTAAATCGCTTTGTAAGAAAGTAGTATGGAGGGGGGGGGGGGACCATTAGTTGGGACACCCTGTATATGTATATACATGTATATAATATATATATTATATATATAAATAGGTTATGTTAGGTCGTTTTATGAAGTTGGTACATGAAATCATCAAACTGAATTGCGATAATAAAACTAAGACTCATCATCATGACTTTTTCAAACTCAGTTTTTTTGTTCATATTGTGGGCTTGAGGAACAAGCAGTAGGTAACTGAAATAATATAATGCACAGAGATAGCGAGTACCAACCTAGGCATAAAGGTAACGTTAATTTTTCCCCAATTAAATTTTCCAGAATACCTTGCTAGGTAGGTACTTATCTGTGGAACAAGCGTTTTATAAATACTTCTCACTAGAGTAAAACGGTAAATGAAAAAATTAATAAAAAATTAGAAAGCCTTTCTTTCTAGCCATTCCTAGGAAGTAGGATCCTACTTCCTTGTTCCTAGCTAACCTCATAGGATTTTATAGAACAGTGTGCCTATTTGGCTATAAAATGAAGAAAGAATAATAATTACGAAATTATGGGGCCAAAAAGAGTATATCGTCCCCTGAAAGGAAGAATATCGTAAGCGCCATTTTTTTGCGATTTTGAGTTATTGTAACCGTTGAATTCGTCTTTAAAAAAGGCGCATCTATCTAGCTAATTATCGTAAGCGACATATGTCTCTAAGACATTCAAAAACAGCTTCAAAATTTTCGAATCGTAACCACCAATTCGGTAAAATATCGCATGCACCGTATCGGATTCAGAACGTAAGCGCCACGAGTCGAATGTAAATACTGAGGTAAAAATTGTCCACTGTCGTAAGTGCACCATTCCCCCACTGTAACTTGCGATAAAATGGCAGTATGTTGATATTATGTCATCTGTCGTAAGCGCCAGGGAGCAGCGTATCGTATGCACCTGTCGAATTATTTGAGCGAAGTATTTCCTGCGCTAGTTTTCCAAACAGTTCTTTCCCAGCAAGACATCAAGAATATCGTAAGTGCCGAAATGTGTATCGTATCTACAACTATAATTCTCTCAGTTCTTCGAAATAGCAAGAATAGCGTAAGCGCCTTCTTCTCGATAAAGTACTACTTTCCAGGGCTTTTATGCAATTTTTTCAATAAATCGAAAGAAAATGGTCTTATTTACGCTAAAATATCAGGTTTTATCGGGCTAGGCAATAAAAAGATCCTTCCACAGTTTTTGTCCCTCCTGAAAAATTCGAAAAATGGCGCTTACGATATTTTTGATTTCAGGGGACGATACGTATACCTATTATAAAAAGATTGTCTGATAACCCTATACCCACCACTTCGGTTTATTTCACCCAGCTCTAACTACTCTCCTGACAAGGCCTTTCAAATCTCCAGTAATTACTTGATGACGTCATAGTGCTTTTCTCCCGTGGCAAAGAATGATCCATCCTTGCGCAAAGCAACTGATTCGGTGACTAATCAAATTGTATCATTCAATCAACATCATTTTGTCTCCTACCAACGTTATTGTTTAAGCTTCGACAAGTGAAAGGCATAAACAAATATGCGACCTAAATCACTCGAGACGAAATCGTGGAAAACCATTTAAAATAATAACGGAGTGACTAAAAAAAATTCTGTTTACACTAATACACGAAAAATTGATAATAATAATAAAATAATAATAAAAAAATAATAAAATTTAAAAAATACACAAAAATTTGAAGAGTTGATGTGGCCCGTGAAAGTTAAGCTCTTTGCATATGGACTCCGAGAAGAGATGAACATTAACGAGAAGTTCTGCAATTTTGTCAACACTGGTTGGCCGGATGCCACGCTCATATTCACTGATGGATCGAAGTGTGGGGATTCTATGGGCTGTGCGTTTTAGGAAGCTTCGACGGACTGCGAATAGAAATATAAGCTACCGAACACAACATCATCCTTTAACGCCGACGTGTATGCAATTTTAAAAGCATTAGAATATATACTGCGGAACTAATATGCACTGACTCCCTGAGCGATCTGCAGGTTCTGAGGTCCAGTGGGTTTCAAAGGGCGAGGAACGGGTTGACAGTCCGAATACTTAAACGCCTGAAGGACCGCAAGGATAGCGGCCAGGACATTATGTTCATTTGGGTGAAAGCTCATGTGGGACTCATCCTGAATGAGATAGCGGATCAATTAGCTAAGGAGGGATCGATTTCGAGAGCCACTCTAGACCATCTATAGTCCTAGTGCCAGCAGCTTTTCCATTACCAGAGAGATAACCAGACGAAACTTTCAGAATATGTTTGGAGGGTCATTTGAAGAGTTTTAAGCTATGATAGACATCACAGTTTGGTAGCTATCAAAAATGGCGGCGGGGGGAAGGGGTGGGGGAAGGCATTTTCTTTAAAAAATCGTATTTTTTTAACCAGACAAGATAGAAAAGATTTCTTGACGCCAAAATGTTCCTAAAAGACTCTAGTTTCGATTGGTATAGTCATAATTGGTGATACGTTAAGCGGTATGCGTGAAAAAGTAATTTGAATGACAAAAAACGTGGTTTTTCAAAATCGACATTTTCTTATTTTGCTTATAAATCAAAAATGGGTTGGGTTATCGAAAAATGCCTCGATATAAACGTTGTAGAGCAAAAAAAGAGCTTTCATTTAGTATATTATAACATGCAAGAACGTTAAGTGGTGTGGCACTGACGGAGCATAACCTTCTGAAATCCACTACGTCCGGTCACTGGAAGCCCCGCCTGTCGTGCGGGGGCGACCCCGCTTGTCGGCCGTTTTGCAACGTTTGACCATGTTTTGGAACTTTTGACCATGTTTTGGTTATATATTGTGACGTACACTCAATAGACAATAGGTACATATTGGGCCCGCTGACCAGGTGCTGCAGAGCCGCACGTCAAATTCAAGTGTGCAACAGACAAAATCATTGGATTTACTGCTCGAATCAATATAGAGCCTCGTTTACGTTCAGCAACAACTGATTGTATAAGGTGAAATAAGTAAGACAGTAGCAAATGGGTATGGTTTATAAATTACAGGAACTTTATTATTCACAAAAGGCAATTTTATAATTATAATGACTGTATTCTATTAATGGCTGTATGACTGTACAGCTGCCAACCTTTTTTAAAAGATATAATAATGAAATAAGAATAATTAAAATAAAGTTGAAATATCACGTCATCATAGTTATTGTAACTGACTCTATCAACTAAAGTGGAAACAAGCGAGTCAGCACAAAATGGATATGATTTATAAATTACAGGAACTTTGTTTTCCTCACAAGCTACTTTTTATGATTTTGACGACTGTATAATAAAACCTTTTGACTCTTTATTAATGGATTAAATAAAAAATAAATAAGAATGTAAATAAAGCTCAAAATTGCACATATTGCTATCACACAAATAAAGCATTGCTATGACAAATAGAGCAATCTTAAATCTGAAATCAGTTGTCGCTGTCGTCAGTATCACATTCACTGTCAGAGCTGTCGCTTTCGTCTTCATATCTCTGGGAAGTAGTACACCCCTTGCATTTGCAAGAGCTCGTGCACTGTAATTTGTTCGAAATGCAGAAGCACTTATCGGCGGCACATTCTTTGGTTGTGCAGTTGCAGGAAAGAAACGACAGGATGCATTCTGGAGCTGGGAGACCGATATACCATTTGATAGATAAACCGCCCATCTTGTCTCTTTCCCAACCATGTGATGTACGGTCAGGGAGGGATGGGGATTGCTGAAGGCTTCTCCTCCATACCGCTGCTTGGTAATTAGCGCGTTTTGTGTGCAGCCTTAAAGCATTTTTACAAGGAGGCATTTGGGATAGCATCAGACGCCCTTCTTTGCTTCGAAACATTTGATACCTCAGTTCGTCGACGTTTTCAAGTTTGGTCTTTCTCTCGTACAAGTTACACACAAACATTTCGATTGCATCGAAAACACTGCTTGGAGTCTCCCAATTTCTCCCCAACTGATCGAAGGCTGATAGAAACCGTTGATCCTGCGTCAAAAGTTTAAGGCCCTTGATCTTCCCTTGACCACAGAATGCACTGACTGAGTCACACCCAGACCAACTGTGGAATCCAATTAAAGCTGAAGCAACGGGGTCGCCAACAGCAGATACAATTTGAGAAATGTCAATCACCTTCTGTTGACTACCACTCCTTTGGACTACGTATAAATTGGTATGCAGTTCATTGAAAAACGCGATGGCGAGAACTAGAACGTCAGTGTCATTCGCAAAGCACAGAACATTGTCATATCTCACAGCAGCATGCTTAGCATGGAGAAAGATGCGTGTATCCGCCTCCTCTTGGGTAGAGCACAGTTCTTTGGCAATTTCATTTCCATCTTTGGTTATTCTGAAGCAGATTTCACCAGATGTAGCGAATAGCTCTTTGTTTCCAATCATAGCTTTGAACTTCTCTTCCTTCCAGCTGCTGACGATGTACTCGATGAGCTTATTTTTTGAATCACCACTTTTCAGTAGCCTTCTCCAGCATACAATCTTGTGCCCACTTTTAATTTGATTAAATTTCAAACCGTCATCTGAGCCTCTTTTCTCTCTTTCAAGCGACTTTATTGAGCCATCCCTATATACATCAAAGACAACATCAATCCTGATGCTACAGCGCCCTATGTTGAGAACTTGTCGGAAAAGCAGCTCTGCAATCTCCTCGAATGACCGTTTGTCTCCGTTCATCGATTGGAGTATAGCCATCGCATCAATGATACTGGCTGACGCAGAAAGAGGAAGTTCGCAAGGCACTGAGTACTTTTCAAGATGATGGGCCAGGGATGCCTTATTCGTCTCATTCAAAGAACCGTCCACATCAGCAAGAGCCCAAGGCACAGGAGCCAGAGAAAACTTGAACAAGTCTTTCATGTTGAGACTTTGAGTTTCTCCTATGTGCGTGATCTTGCTGAACAAATTTCGGTCGCATTGGAGAATTACCTCCTTGTTGGAGCACCTGGAGGTAACCGACTTTTTCAATCCTCCAGCACTTCTCAAATAAATAAATACATACCTAACTCAAACGTTTTTCATTTGTTCTTAACTATTTCATGTCGTTTCGGGTCCTAAAACATTAAAATTGTCAAGATTTACACCCAAATCTACGCCCAAATATAAGCACATGTTTGACATGAAGCACCTGGTCAGCGGGCCCAATATGTATTGTCTATTGAGTGCACGTCACAATATAACCGAAACAATGGTCAAAAGTTGCGAAAAACATCGGCAATGTAAACGGCCGACAAGCGGGGTCGCCCCCGCACGACAGGCGGGGCTTCCAGCGACCAGACGTAGTGGATTTCAGAAGGTTATGCTCCCTCAGTGCCACACCACTTAACGTTTTTGCATGTTATAATATACCAAATGAAAGCTCTTTTCTTGCTCTACAACGTTTATATCGAAGCATTTTTCGATAACCCAACCCATTTTTGATTTATAAGCAAAATAAGAAAATGTCGATTTTGAAAAACCATGTTTTTTGTCATTCAAATTACTTTTTCACGCATACCGCTTAACGCATCACCAATTATGACTATACCAATCGAAACTAGAGTCTTTTAGGAAAATTTTGGCGTTAAGAAATCTTTTCTATCTTGTCTGGTTAAAAAATACGATTTTTTAAAGAAAATGCCTTCCCCCACCCCTTCCCCCGCCGCCATTTTTGATAGCTACCAAACTGTGATGTCTATCATAGCTTAAAACTCTTTAAATGACCCCCCAAACATATTCTGAAAGTTTCGTCTGGTTATCTCTCTGGTAATGGAATCCCGAAATCGGGGGTCTGGCACTAGGACTACTAGTGTTGGTGGAAGAATTTGCACCGATATTGAAGAAGAAGTATTGCGCGAAATGGAGGATCAATTTGTAGAGTCACCGAACGGTAGAACGTACAAACGAATTCAACCGTCCGGTCTAAATTTAAGTAAATAAACAACTGTATGATGTTTTACATTATGTATGGCTGTATAGAAAATGTACGTAATGCCAAATTTAAAAAAATTAATAAAAAATGAAAATACACTATTTATAAATATATACCTACCTACTATATATTATATTATACTAAATAAATACATTAGTTATTAGTTATTAGTTATTGTTTGTTACTGACTGGCTTGATAACAGAAACCGGTATAACAGTATTTTTTTTCGTGTACTGGTGGAAATAGACAAACTTTCAATAACTCCGTTTTTTATTTGAAAGGCATATCCGTGCGGCCAAGTGCGTTTCTCCTGTGAAAATTCAACCAAATATGACATAGGTTTGACGATTTTTGAGTTTTTTAGGTTTCCTATAGCTACGACGCTACTGTTTCGTATGATCACATTCGGAACCGAAAAATCTGCATCCGCCTCGAATGACCCGGTTCCCTTTCTTTTGGTTACAATACGTGAAATCGTCGTCCCTGACCTCATCCCGCTCTTCCTTTTGTGTTCGCGTAGCTAACGGATCGCACCGCATTCTTCGCGTCCTGAAGAACCACTTCCCTCGCCATTAGCATCAGGTTTTGTCTCGGGATTTTTTTTCTTCTGCTCGAGTACAGTTGTTAGTTCGTATATGGATTCGATGGAGCAAAAGATCCTTTGAGCGATTCCGGAGGAATTTTGGGTCAACATGTTGGACTAGGCGAAGGCGAATAGCGTAAATTAAGCGTAAATTAAGGGTAAATGTCACCAGTTTAGTTCCAAGAACCGCCACCACGTTGTGCTTCAAAATGAGCCTATCCAATATTCGATTTATCTCTTGAATGAGAAGCCCAGCTTATACCTGCTTGAAAGGTTATTGTGAGTGTGGAACCTTCTGGGGCAAGAAAACGCTGTGGGTACGTGCGATGTGGCAACTGTTACAAAAATGCTCTCCAAATTTCTTACTCTCTTAAATTATAAGAAAGAGAATTCTCAATACAGAGTGGTTTCTGAGATAAACTCTCTAGAAATAACTGAGATAACTGCTCTAGATTCCTCATCAACTATTCCACAGAATATTATGAGCTAATTGTGAGGTGTTTTGAAGTATAGCACCCACAGGTACATTGTTTTGTACGGATGCTGCTTGCATTTTACTTTCAACTTTTATGACTTTAAGTTTATGACGATGTGTATTTTCCATGATTACAAGTTATTTTTCGTGTAACCAAGTGAAGGCTCCTCGTAATGATTTGACTCTTCTTTCTAGCCAATTCTACATCATACCTAAGCACTCGTGTGGGAGGTACTTCAGACGAAATTTCATTGTGAGGAACGCCGAGCCAACAACCTGAGCAAATCAGTTCGATTTCAGCTACCCGATATTTGAGTCTTCCGTTTCGCCTACGATTCGCCGCCTTGGGCTTCGAAGGTCCTCGCACTCTTTCGACGGTGTTTTGGAATGTTGTGAGCCTCCGGGGTCAACGCCTAGGCTCCTTCTCATGTTGGTTCCTGAGAGTCGACCAGGCAAAGCTCCGCAACCGCCTCACAGGGGTTGCGCAATTCTGCGGGCCAACACTTCGTATTGTTGTAGTACCGTCGGAGATTCTTTATTTTGGTGACTTTTTTGGTCCACCCAAAGATCTGAACCACGCTATGCTCTTGACTTTCCACTTTGACAACGACTGACACCAAAAGTCATAGATACCAATTTATTCCTTTTCTTGCTCCTGAAATTATTATTTCAAATGGCATATTCACAGCCCACACCATAACCCGAGTTATCAAGTTTAGTTTGCTACAGTAAAAGTTACTTATAAATGTTGTTGTAAGCATTATTCATATACAGGGTGTCCCATTTCCTTCTGGTGAAACTCAGGGAATCGATTCTACTCTTCATTTGGAACAAAAAATGCTCATTAGAAATTTTTCGAAAAGTTCTTCGTTTTAAAGATATCCGGCAATTTGTGTTTTTCCAACTTTTCATTACCTTACCCCATAAAAACGCTAATAAATTCGAAAACATTGAGTCTGCAACAAATCCAATTACACCGTTTGAAATAACGCTAAATTTCCTGTAAGATTCTTTGTTTTCAATGGTCAGAGTTACTTAAAATGTTGGTCAGTTTCAACATTTGAAAATTTCAAAATTTCAAATTGTGAAAAATATTGTACGTTCTACTGAGGCTACAAAAAAATACCTACAACTTGTCAAATTTCACAAAAACTTCTTCGTTTAATAGGCTTTACATTGATATACTTAGATTTAAAAATGACATTGTAGTAGAGTTAAAAAATGGTTAGGTACTGAACGTTTGAAAACATGAGCAGAGGTGATCTGGGGGGAGCTCATGTTTTCAAACGTTCAATTATCATTTTTTAACACTACTACAATGTCATTTTTAAAACTAAGTTAGTATATCGATGTAAAGCCTATTAGATGAAGAAGTTTTTGTGAAATTTGACAAGTTGTAGGTATTTTTTTTGTAGCCTCAGTAGAACGTACAATATTTATCACAATTTGAAATGTTCAAATTTTCAAATGTTCCAACTGATACTGACCAACATTTTAAGTAATTCTGACCACTGAAAACAGAAGAATCTTACAGGAGATTTTTAACGTTCTTTCAAACCGTGTAATTGGATTTGTTTTAGTCGCAATATATTCGAATTTATTAACGTTTTTATGTGGTAAGGTAATGAAAAGTTGGGAAAACACAGATTGTCGGATATCTTTAAAAAGAATAAATTTTCGAGAAAAAAAATTTTTGTTCTGAGCATTTTTTGTTCCAAATGAAGAGTAGAATCGATTCCCTGAGTTTCTCCAGAAGGAACTGGGACACCCTGTATTTATAAGTGGGTGGACAGTAGAGTCCACACATCGTCACGTTGATTCATTATAGGAACTTTCATATTTTGTCGAAGTAGGTATCCGCATATCCGCAATTCACTGGTACTTGAGGTATAGTACCATCCTACCCGTCAGAAACCAAACCTCAAATCATCTGCCAAAATTACCGAAGTCGGACGAGGCATCCACAAGTAAGTTGGATATTTCAAAATGAGAATAATAGGAAAATTCGCATTGATGTATTTTTCGTTGGGCTACCTGAATTCCACCACTCACCGCAGAACCTCATTCCTTGTAGTGGGGTATTTCCACTATTGAAGTAGTCCTAAGTTCACTGTTTCTTTTGTTTGTTTTTTTGTCTTTACCTTGCTCCACCAGAACGGTATTATTTGTAATGATATTTAAAGGAATTAAACTCATTTTCATTTCATTTCACTTTCTGAAAAGGCTAAACTGTGGTTGTTTTAGACGAGTGTTAATTATCAATCATTTTTAATTTCGTATCTTTCAGGATTGTCGAATGAGGAAATACGCGGCTTATTGATAAAAAGTGTGAAATTTATTTTAAAAAAGACCCAACTTGAAAAGACAACGCTTCGGCCGCCTCAGTAGGGTCTGAGCCTAAAAAAGGAATATTGCCGAAAAAGCTCCAACGAGGATCCGCAATGTACAGACTATTTACCTGAGTTGGCCCTAGACCGACAGGAGCAATCAGCAAGTTGATTACCCACCAGGACCCCGAAATTCGGTTAGATTAGGTTCGTTTTACGCTTTACAGAATACGAAGCCAAATTACTCCTTAGGATTTTTGGTTATCCACACTGTCCGGGGTCAGAGGTGTAACCGAACACGAGCTAATGTTGCCAAAAGAACGTTCTCAGGTCCGATCCCTTCCAAGGCCAGTTGATGGCAACTGCGTTGATGGCTTTGTGAAGATAATCCTAGTGGTGGTGCTAGTAACGTTGCACCTTCATACTACGGCAACGATGTGTCCCCAGCTTTAAACTTACAGACAGACGCTTCACTCGTTCGTTCGAACCAACTGCTATGAAATTTCGATATTTCATTATTACTTGCGATCGAACTCTGTGGCAGGATTACTTTCAACCTGCTCTCACTGTTCCTGGTTGTCGTGAGTCCCTCCCGGAACCTCTCCTACTAGAATTAAGTTGTCGCAAATAATCTGACAGCCAACTTTAGTTTCTACCAATAAACGGTACGAGTGGGGACACAAGCCGCAGGATCCAGTGCACAACCTGGAGCCCCTCCATCCTCTCCCAACAAGGGGGTTGGAAGGAGAAGGCTTCCTGGCCTATAAAAACCCGGATCCTGCGCCTTTTTCTTCATTCTACGCTTCCTCTAGCCGCTGGCTACTCTCTCTCTCTCTTCCTACCCTTGCCTCTCTATCCAATCCTCAAAAGATACTAGACGAAGGTGGTGGTCCGCCCATAACCTCCTAGGCAAATCCTCCTAAAAGATTCCAGATGAAGGTGGTGATTCGCTCATAACCTCCTGGACAACAACATCCAAAAAGATCTCAGGAAAGGGTGGCGATTCGCTCATAACCCGCCTGAGCATATCCAAAAAGATCCTAGATGAAGGTGGTGATTCGCTCATAACCTCCTAGGCACCAACATCCAAAAAGATCCCAGGAAAGGGTGGTGATTCGCTCATAACCCGCCTGGGCATTTCCTCACACCACCGTGATGAAATTCACCAATTTAACTGGTATTTAGCATTCATTTCCCACTAGAAGAAATAGATACAGGACCATCAGTGGACAAATTCCCACTACTCCTCCAAATCAATTCTGTGGGCGGGGAAGGGGTGTAGAACATGATAAGAGGAATCAAGCAACCGAAGACAGTGCTTAGTTTGCCGTAGGTTGAGCGCGAGGCAGCTTGCAGAAACAAGTCCTTCTAGGTACTATGGGTCACTTCTTTTGACAAGACTATGTATTATACTCGAAAAAAATTAATTATAAATACTAGTAAAAAATATCTGTCAACACGAACTAAATCACTCGGGATGAACTCGTGGAAACCCGTTTCAAAAATAAATAAAAACGCTGCAAGTTATTACACAACGGTTTATTCTTGACCGGTGCAGATGCCCCTTCTGCTTAGATCACTGTTTTCTGTGGTCTATACCAACCCTCGTGCTTCCCACAAGAGAGCCCTAAATCGAGTACTGGAGAATCACATTTATTAAATATGCGGTGGAATCAAGAATTCTATAATTAGCTATTTATTTCTTGTTATTCATGAAGCACCAATTTTGTTCAAATTGAAAAAATTAATCATTTGAACATAATCAACTGAATTCAAAATAACCATCAGTCTTCAAATTAAACAACTTTAGAGCCATGTGTAATTATAATCAAGTGTTCCCTAGCAATGATATCTGGGCCGGATTTATACCGTTTCATTCACGATGATGTTGACGAAGCTTTTAGGTGAAAAAGAACGGCTGGGCCTTCAGTGCTCCGGTTGGTCTCAAAAAGTTCTCTAGTTCGAGATCAATTTGAAAACGCTACAAAGTCCTTGTCAGATGGGTTTATTATTCAATTGGACACACCTACAGAAACGTTGGCTGTTCATTTATTCTTTCTTTCATGTGCATAATTGTAATAGCTATTTTTTGTGATTTCCACCAATTTTGGCCCCCAAAAACACGGATTAGGCTCCTACTATTGACAAATTATCTTTGATCATTGATAGTGCCATCTAAGTGCCTTGATTCAAGGTGTTGTTATACAAATTTATGGTAATTTCAGACAGCCTCCCAGGTTTTGGTTTATTATTCTGCTCAGCAAACATTTGTATAACACTTCCTCAAAAATTGTTCTTTTACGTTTCAAGGTGCATAGATTCCAAAAATGTCATTTCCGTCCGCCGTATCATCCACTTTATTTTCGGTCTAAAAAATTCGTTCTTTCGCATACAGGCTTCATTTGGGTCCTAGTTGTGTCCCAAAACTTCGCAGCCCGGTCGGAATATACCCATGGGTCTTGAAAGTGAAAAATGGGAGTAAAAAAAGTAACGCAAATCCCCACACAACGTTTTATTATTTTGTATAAAAAACCCTTCTGTTACATATCACAGCTCTCTGTATAGATAACCCTTCCGAATAGATCACCGCCCTCAGTAGTTTAGCACCTATTCGCCACTAGAAATTAATATCATGCGTTGAATGTTCAGTAGCTAAAAAAAGAAACACAAATGTAGTTCTGAAGGGAAATTGTTGATGTGAAGTGAGAAATATTCGGTCCCGGAACCGGGATTCGAACCTCTGATTCTAAGTGTAAGAACCCGACGAGAGTAAGACCACTACACTCCAGCGGCCACCTGGCAGAGATATAAGTGATGTGCGCTCTCAACCTAGCTTGATGCCTGCATACACGCTGCTCTTTAGGGCAAATTTTATATCAAATTTTATGGCGACGTCGTTGGATACTTCGGATGGTCTCAAAAATTCAGAAAAAAATCAAACTGTTTAAAAATGCGATAAAACCCACACCTCAAAATAAAATTTTCCGAGATAGGGGCATTCTGGATGTTTCAACCACTATTTTTCACCCATTAGAGTCGAGTGACAGTAACGCCAAGCTTCGAGGACCCATATACCGAATTTAGTGAATTTTGGTTCATGGGAACTGAGGAAAAATCCGCGGACGATTACGGCGGCCGGACGGAAATATTTCCATCCGATATTCGTATTTTACGTCCCTTCAAACGTAAACCATCAGATTTTGAGAAGGGGGGGGGGGGTTAAAAAATTGTTTTTCATGATCGATTCCAAAGGTTCATTATTGAAAATAATAAACAATAGGGTTTTTTGGTGTTTTAGTAATCATTTTTTGTTTTAGTAACTTTTTTTTTAGGGCGAGGAGACCGAATATGAAGTTCATTTTGACCAAAGAGTGGAAAGTAGAGGTTTTAAAGAAGTTTCAGCTCCCAAAATTCATTTTTTATGAGTCAATAACCTGGGAAATTGTCTGAAATCACCATAAATGTGTGTAACAACAGTGGAAGTATTATTAACAAGGGAATCAAGACAATTAAATAATGGCACTATCTATGATCAAAAATAGGAGCCTAATTCGAGTTTTTGGTGGCCAAAATTGGTAGAAACCATCAAAAGTAGCTACTTCAACTATTGCACAATAAAGAAACTATAAATAATGAACTGATTTCTGTAGGTATGCCAGTAGAATAATAAACCCATGTGACAAGGACTTCCCAGAGTTTTTGGAATCTCCGCACCTTGAAACATGAAGGGAAAGATTTTGAGAGGGTGTTCGAAAAATCTTTGCTGAGCGAATACATAGGTGTATTATTCCCAGAATAATATGCCAAAACGTAAAAAAAAACAAATATTGAAAGTTTTCTAGCTGCGGCATTCGAGAAATTTCAGCCCCCGTTTTTCACCCCGTAGAGATGACTGACAGTAACGCCGAGCTTCCCGGACCAAGGAACCCAAATGGGAGCTACAAACAAATAATTAATTTTGGTTCATGGTAACTAAGGAAAATACGAAGTACGGCTTACGTCGGAAGGACCGAATTTTTTATTCCATTTTCGGATTCTACGTACCTCAAGCCATCGAATTTACTGAGAAGGTTAATTTTTTTTTTTTTTTTTCATGGTCGATTCCAAAATTTCATTGTTTATTTCCAAAGGAAAGATTGTTTACTGCCCCTAATACACTAAACAAAAACTGTCAAGCCATCCTTAATAACTAACAGTAACATTTAGGTATTGTTTTTTATTGTTGTTTATGATGTATTTGTTATTATTTGTTACTGACGATGTTTGATCACTCAAGCCGGTAGGTACAACCGTATTTTTTGTGTATTAGTGGAACTAACTCTAGTGGAACTAATGGAACCTACAGTGTATTTCCACTAATACACAAAAAATACGGTTGTACAACCTTTGCGATAACGCCGTTACTGTGATTTTTATTTGTTGCACATGTTGCACATAGCTCGTCAATATCAAATGGCCGCTGTGGTCTAATTCGGTTTTATGGGATACGGTTTCATCACATCCCTTGTGATTTGCTGACAATGGTTTGATCACGAAACCGGTATCTTGTTCTCAGTGGAAATAGATAACTTTTCAGTAAATCCGTTTTCATGTGGCTTGATTTCTCCATCCGGTGGTACCTGTATATCGCTAAACATCAGAGGCCTAAACAGGAGAACTCCAGTCAACCCGAAGTAGTACTGGAAATATGGGTTGTCACAAAATGCAGAGCTAATATTTATTTCCGAAAAGAACCAAACTTCCCTCTACAAAAACCACAGACAACATTTTGCGCACCTAGCAACAACAGTAATAATGATTCTCAGCGAATTTGGCATCACTAAGAGGATGACAAGGCCAAGCAAACTAATGTCATTTTAGAGCTAGGTCTATTCCAGCCAAGAGTTAGACCTTGTAAGGTATAGCTGATCCCTTGGCGTCCTTGAGGTAATAGCCTAAGAATTGGTGCAATTCCATAGTATATTAAATGCAAACAAATCCATACCTGACAATGATCGTTACACCTGATTCCTACAACATTTTTCCTCCATCTCTTTTTTTAGAGCCCACAATCACTTCTTATTCAATATCATACTGTCAATATGTCATATCATACTTATTCAATATATTACTGTATATATGTGAGAGTTGTGTGCCCGGGGAAAGCTGACTCCCACCGGTGGGTGTTGACATTCGCTGAAGCTGAGGTAAATCGCGCTGGTGGAAGTCCGATATATTGGGTTTACGGAGCTGAGTAGTTTATCTCCTACAATCCGTGTTGTCTGTTGTCTCGTCTTAAACATGTCGGAATCTAAAGTGTCTAAAGAAACGGAAAATAACGGAATATTTACCAAAGAAGTGTATAGGGAAAATTTCGAAAAAAAACTTTATGAATAATTAATTGACGAATGGAAAAAAATAATAATTCCTTCTGTTTCACGAAAGTCCTCCGACTGAATTGCCTTGTGTTGTATGCGACCAAATATACCAAGGTTTGTTTGCATGCGATTCATGTAAGTTACCTACACTCGTGCAGTGTGGATTCAGTGAATCAGAAGTTGTGCACCCTTTGCAATCGAAAATATACCACCAAACGGAACAGGGATTCTGCAAACGAAGGAGTGGAAAAACAGGCTGAGAAAATGCTGGAGCACTCGCGGGACAGGTTTCCACCAGCTGTACGAGGTGACACCGTGAGGACTCGTGTTCCAGATGTGGACGGAGGCCGAACTGACGCCAGGAACGTACTGGCATGTGTGCTTGAATCCAAACACGACGAACTCTATCAGTTAGGAACGGTTCATGGCACACTGAGACAGATGTATGCGAGGAACCAGTTCAACATTTGCCCCGAAACTTTGCTATCATTGGACGAAATTTCTCCAAAAGACATAACTTTGCGCGAAAGAATCCAAGTGTGGGGGCCAGGGTTACTCTCGGTGCCATTGTAAGAGAAAGTGCGTAACAAATAAATGCAAGTGCAAGGCCAGTGGAGTATTGGGCAACTCAAAATGCCACGGAAGTAATAACTGTAAAAATAAATAATTTTGACTCTGTACATATTGACCATTACGAATACTGACGAGCCACATAATTGGTAATTTGTTTATAAACCCTGGAATTCATTCGCAAATGTTGTTTTTGGTGACACATGGAACATTCACCAACTTGCCTTGGTGATTGCAGACATTCACCCGTGAGAGTCCATCCAGTGTTGAATAAGGTTTCGGACTTTCACCAAGAGCGGAGGAGATTGTTGACTATCACCAGCGATTGTTGTACATTCACCGGGCACACAGCTATCACGGTAACATACATATTATATACAATAAAAATGCAATATATACAAAATAAATAAAATATGGAACACAAGCGGGCGTAGGACGTTTCCGCCCAAATCCCCCAGGTAAAGCCATTAACGAGGGGGTCTAATCTCTCAGGCTCCAAAACATTTTCCCCAGCAAAGTGGACTTTTCCGCCCCAAACAGTGTTGGGCTACAAACCGCCGTCTGCGAATGACGTTGCAGTGGGATTTGAAGCCATTCTGAGTGACAGGCCTAAATGTCGGCATTCAGGCGTCACGAAATTCGTGAAATATTTGAGCTCAACGTATATTCGCAGTGATGCTTCCTACCCTCCAACGTTGTGGACTACATTTTCCACATACTTGAACCAAACAACGAACGCCTGTGAAAGCTTCCACAGCCATTTCAATAACAGCTTCAACCACTCCCACCCGCCCATTTACAAATGTGTCAACGTGCTACTGGCAATCCAAAATGAAAACTACATCAAAATCAATAGTATCCAACAGCCACATCGAAATCCAAATTCAAACACGTAGAAAAACTGAACATTAATTTATTACGTTTCATGGAGAAAAAGTACAACTCCGACAAGAATCTACTGCATTATTTGAAATCTGTATCTGGGATATATGCCCGTGTTTCCCACTAACCTGGGAGGGAGGAAAGGTCCACTTCGTGATGGTGTGAAATGGGCGGAAAGGGGTACTTTGACTGAGTAGGGGGGATTATTTCTAAGTTTTAACGATGGTCGTAAGAGGGATTTGGGCGGAATGGTCAAACTCCCACACAAGCAAATCTCTACTCGCCTAGGAGTGAACCTGTCAGCGTGAGTTTTCCGTTGTGCTTCTGCATTCTGGAAACCACATCGTTCAATCCCTTGCCGTTGAGGTACGCTCCCACGGACATTATTTCTCCTTTGAGTTGCGCCCTCGTCGTCCCCCCCCCCCCCCCCCGAATATTGTGCAGCCAAAAGCAATCACCCTCCTGGAAACGAGGCATCCTTGGCCCTTTCGTCGTGCCTTCTCCATCATCTGCTCGTATTACCTATCATGCAAGCGCTCTGGTGATTCAACAGAAACGACTCATTGATCCTTTTCCGTATTACTTTCACGTGCTGAGGCAGACGTTCGTCGTTTGGAGGTTTTCCGAAGAGCATGTAACGATAGCTCCCTTCCATACACCAGGATCGCTGGTGAATACTCGGTCGTCGAACGCTCCGGAGATCGATATGCCAACCACGCCATGAGCAATTTCAAATCCCTGTCTCCCCAGTGGTCGTGGATCGTCTGGGCCAATCAATCGTAGAGGGGTTTTGGTTTATTATTTTCAATAATGAACCTTTGGAATCGAGCATGGAAAAAAAATTCTAACCCCTCAAAATTTGATGGTTTACGTTGCAAGGTATGTAGAATCCGAAAATGCAATTAAAAAAATTCTGTCTGTCCGCCGTACGCCGTACTTAGCACTTTTCTTAGTTACCATGAAAAAAAAATTGATGAAATTTGGGTGATAGGTTCCGTTCGGTGTCTAGTTGGTCCTCGAAGCTCGGCGTTACTGTCAAGTCATCTCTAAGGGGTTAAAAATAGGGGTTGCAATTTTCAGAACGCCATAGCTCGAAAACTTTCGATAGAAGGGTACGGTTTTTTTTAACGTTTTTAAATTGATCTTGAACTAAAGAGTTTTTTGAGACCACCCGGAGCATTGTACGACCAGCCGTTCGTTTGCACCAAAAACCTCCGTCAACGCGATCGTGAATCAAACGGTATAAATCCGGCTCGGATATCATCACTAGGAGCACGTGATTATAATCACCGATGGCTGGATGAAGTCGAGTTGGTTGTTCTGCGATATTATTTCATTTGAAAAATGGTGGATCTATTGGATTTTTTGGTAGGTAGGTACTTTTGAAACTTGAAAAAACGTTGAAGTATTATTGATGGGTAAATTATTACAAAATGGTAAATTATTATACAACGGCAAATTATTACGCAACGGTAAATTATTACACAACGGTTCATCTACCTGGATTTTGTTGATAGGTACTTTTGCAACTTGAACAACCGTTGAAGTATTATTGATGGGCAAATTATTACACAACGGTAAATTATTACACAACTGTTGGTTCATTATACTATCTACGTAGAAGGGGTACCTATACAGGTAAATTATTACTCAACGGTTTATTATTTGCCTTATCTTCATGAATAACTACAAATAATTAATAACTGAATTATTGAATCCCGCGCATTTGTAGGAAACTTTAATTCCGGAGCCGGCTCCAGTACTCGATTTAGGGCTTTCCTGGGGGGAGCTCGAGGGTACTGAACACAGAAAATAGTGATCTACGCAGTAGTGGCATCGACACAGGTGAATAATAAACCTTTGTATAATAATTTGCAGCGGTTTTCATTCTGCGGTTCACTCCGGTTTTTTTAAATCCCAAGTTGGTTCATCAGACCTCGAAAAAACTCAGATTCAAACTTGGTGCCGAAGTGAGCTTCGCCTGGTATTCCGAAACATGTTTTCTCTCAGAACAGAACCAAACTTTCTATCCCTCCGCAACTTCGCTCTTCTATCAATAATAATAACAATAATAATAATAATAATCATTACACTTGATTCTCACAACACTACTGTAGCCCGTCGACGCATAGTAGGTACGTGTACGTGTAAATAACGCAGTTTTCATTGTGAATTTTAATTTCTCTTTGCGTCTTGTACATCATCTTCAGATTGTGATTGTGGAAGGAAATAGGTGATGGGACAAGTCCAGTTAAGTGACGGGTTGTTTGTCCTTGAATGGGAAGGAGTTGACAGTGTTCGCCCCTCTCACTCGTGAGTGGCCAAATATTTTTTTTTTTTCCCCCAACTCGCGTGGGATAATCGGGTTTTAAATGGAGCGTTGTCCGATGGTAGTGGTGGGGGAGGATGTAGTAGTGGGAGGGGAGGGGAGGGGGAGTAGGCTCGTCCCGTGTAATAACCTCAGCGAGAATCCCCTTCCTCCACCACCGTCATCATCGCGTATCATCATCAGGCCCCCACCACCACCGCCGGAACACGAGGTCCCTCAACCCGCGGTCAGGAGCCTCTGCCTCCGCCTCCGTCAGGTTAAAGGCACCGTCGGTGGGTTCACGGCAACAAACAAGAATTTTTAAAATCCCCTCCCTTCCCGATCAATCTCACGGATGGGAAGCTTTAAGGACGTGCGTACAACGCTACGCATCCAAGAGCCTGTTTGTGATGGCCCTGGCAACCTCGCCTAGTACTCGTAGTAATTACATTGGTAAGTGAGTGGAGGGGGAATGTTTTGTTGATGCGCTGGTTGTGGGAGTGAGGAGGACTGTTGTTGAGACTCGAACAGTCGGCCGATGGGGTGGGGGTCACTGCGCCAATGAGCTGAGTACTCGGACCTACGAAACTGTTTTCTGGATTCCATCGCTCACTCTTCGGTTTGCGGTGGGGGGGGGGGAACGGTTTCGAATATTGAAATCAGCGGGTTTGTTTTGTTCAACAAACCCCAATTCAAGAGTGACCGACAGCCAGTGACATAATATGGGTAAACGTAAGGATAATTAGTAGACATCAAATGTTATGAGGAGTGCAAAAATCACTCTAAATCGACTACAGTTCTTCTAAATGACTCGTTGAGTAGGTAGTTATTTTAAATCTGGCTGTATGACTGCGTTTATATATGCAGTGGTCGCCGGTTGGATATACCGGCATGCCGGTTATATCGGCCAAAAACGCCAGGAACGGAACGAATTGCGTTCTAACGTATGTTTTCGACTGGTTATACCGGCCATTCCGTCGGTTGTACCGGCCAGTTTTTCATGAATGTTAGTTCATGAAAACAGATACTTCAGACTTGTTTTCATCTAGATGCCTACCTTTCGACTATAGTTTAGTCTCGGAAGACTACGGGAGATATGGATTACTCCGTTTCCGTATCAGTATCGTTCAGAATGGCCCCCAATAAACTAATAAAATTAATAATAAATAGAGCTGTAGAGGAGTATTTATTGGATGAGCACCATTTCTCAAATTTGAATGAATTGAAGAACGACGTGTACAAAAAATGTCCTCTGGCTCAGAAAAAATTACGGATTTTTATCCGAAAAACTAAATTCATTTCAATGAACTTATAGTTACATGTAATTACCTGTTTACTTTTGGTGCTGGCGAACTTATCTGAAATTATTGTGTGTAATATATACATAATAAAATGGTCGTATCAGAATAGGTATCGTATGTACTGCATTTATAATTTACTTCCCCTTTTTCTGACTGTGTTGGCGGTTATACTGGCCAGGGGCGGGTTTTCATGGGTTGGCCGGTATAACCGATCGTCTATACCGGCCTAAAGTGCCCGGAACCGATTTGGCCGGTATAACCGGCTACCACTATATATATATGAATTCATCACCTATGAATTCGCTCGGCAAAAAATTTTTATAACACCCCCTCAAAATTTTTTCTTTTCCGTTTCAAGGTGCCTAGATTCAAAAAATGCAATGTCCGTCCGCCGTCCGCCGTAAGCCGTCCGCCGTACGCCGTCCGCCGTATCACGTGTACCGGCTTCATTTTCGGTCTAAAAAAGTCGTTCTTTCGCACACATGCTCCATTTGGGACCTAGTTGTGTCCCGAAACTTTTCAGCCCGATCGGAATATACCCAGGGGTGTTATGAGTGAAACTGTGTGTAAAAATAGGTACTTTTTACGTTTTAGCAACATATTGGTAACATGAGCTTCTGAGATATCGTTTTCTATGTTTTTGGGGACGAGAAGACCGAATATGAAGTCGATTTTGACCAAAGAGTGGAAAATTGAGGTTCTACCAAAGATTCAGCTGCCAAAATTGATTTTTTATGAGGCAAAAATCTGGAAAATCGTCTGAAATCACCATCAATTTGTATAATAACACTAGAAAAAGTCACGTGGATCAAGACGATTAAATGACACTACCAATGATCAAAGTTGATTTGAAAAAAAAAAGAGCGTACCTAATTTGTGTTTTGGGGGCCAAAATTGGTGGAAACCATCAGAAATAGCTATTTCAATTATTTCACATGAAAGAAACAATAAATGAACAGCCAAAATTTCTGTAGGTATGTCCAATAGAATAATAAACCCATGTGACAAGGACTTAGCAGCGTTTTTCGTTCCGTCACTCGTTAGGTATTGGCTAAATCAGTCATCGAGCGTTTAGCGCTCGTGCTGCAAGCTACCTGTCTCTTCAAACTTTCTCTAGTTGTTGGAAATCAAGTCCGGAATAGTTGTGTAGGTATTATAATTATTTTTACAACAACCAACGCGTTCAGATTGTCAACAATCAACGCGTTGTACCTATTTTAGATTTTTTTCCGAACGTCGACTTTACATTTCTAGGCTAATACAAAATAAAGTTGCTTTCAGTAGGTGTATCAAGGTGGTGTTACCTACCTACGAGAAACTGACCCACGCGATACCAATGTGTCATGGATTCTTCGGTGTATTTTGGGATTTGTTGTTTACCTTTCTTTGTTACAATCTTTAACAGAACCCACGATGCTCGAAATGCAGTTATTGCAGGTTCATCAATAATTGATCAGTGCGGTTGGTGTGCTATAAAAATGAGTACATCGCCAAATGTTGGGGACAAAGTATATTCATGGGGTACAATAAAATTGCATGAAAGGTTTTTGCTCTTAGTTTTACTTCTAGATAGCTAGTTATAGGAAGAGAAGTACCTACTCCTCGTTATTCGTTTCCTATAACCGATGTGGATGGAGCTTTCAGCAGCTAACCAGATCTGAAACATAGCGTTCGTGAAATGTCTATATCGTCTTGAAAGGTGCCGCTCCTTGGCAGCCTTTTTTCGACTATTTTGATCAATGTCTAAGTGAACTGGTGTAATGTGGGTACAATAATTGTTCGATAAATTTCGTTCCAAAAGTCTTGGTGGTTCACTTTTCAGTGGCGTAGTACATATATTGATATACCTATTCTTGGACACCCCGCTGACTGCGTAGCGCTAAGTGAGGAGGTACGAGGACTATTTATTACTAAACTTGAAATTTCTATATTTTTAAGATGTATTGCCCGGTGTTCAGAGTCGTCAATAGAAGCACCTGACAAGTTTCATGAATTTTATAGAAAATTAATTTGAAGAAAAAAAGAAAGAAGAAACGTTTGAGGTATTGATGGTTTTAAATGGGGTATGCACATGGATCACCGAATCTGTTTATACTATTGTTTAATGAAACTAAATTCCGTTCTGAGAACTTTGACGCCAACTGCACTGCCCTACGAATAGTAGCTCTTTTTCTATGATTTTTTTCATGTTTTCCAGAGGTTCCTACGTCACATTTGGCAGGGGCGTCCCGCCCAGGTAATGGGGGGGGGGGAGGTGCAATGACGTAGGAAACTCTGGAATCCTTGAAAAACATAGAAAAGAACTGACTACTTATCGTCGGACAGTGCGGCTGGTGTCAAAGTTCTCAGGATGGTATCTAATTTCATTTAAAATAAAAAATAAAATTAAAATAATAATAATAATAATAATAATAATAATAATAATAATAATTAATAAATACGGGTGCAGACCCACCCCATTGGAGCATACTTAGGCTGATTTGTGTTTGTTCCTCCTATTGTACAGCAGTCTTGGCGAACCCGGTGTTGGACAGGGAGGTTTCTCCACCGCTGGACTCAGATAGTGAATCTTTTGACCCGATCGGACGATATCTCGAGCGATCGATCTTCAAAGGAACCGCCGACCGGGCCACCGTGGCCTGTGTGACAGGGAAAAAGATTTCGAAGGATGCTGACGTCATCGAAACGCTGGGACGGCCGCCTTTGATGTCGGTCTTCGAACGGACTGCGTCTACAAGCGATTCGAATCACAATGAGTGAAGCACTGCACCCAAGTGCAGTGCCACCTCAGGTAATCCTCAACTCAGCCTTGTTAAATGTATTACAACAGTGTTACGTCTGCACTAACCACAGTTCTACCCACAATAACTGAACTGCATAGAGTACAACATAATTTGACAAGCCCAAACCAAATTTCGATTTTTCTGTTTTTCATTTTTATACATAATTCCTTTAGAGCAACGCCCACTCTTACCACCTAACATAGCTTTAATCCAAAAACGTCTGCCAATTCGAGTAGGCAGTATGGCTCCCTCAATTGAATCACATGAACGTATAGAATAGTTGGGTAGGTTCGTTTTGATAAGGGACCACCTGCGATGCAACCCACGTTTACCCTCAAAATTTCAGCTTTCTACGACAACTTTTCGCGTAGTTAGAAGCGTTACAAGGAAACGGGCAACATTTCATGTTCGCGCATGCGCAGACGAAAGTTACAATACAATTCCAATGAAATTCATATGGCTCTATCAATGTATTATTCCTGATCGACCCTCCAAATCTGAACTCATTTCAACGATATTTAAGGTAGTTATGGGCGTTTCAAGTATTTCACGTTTGCGCATGCGCAGACGAAACGATTTCCACGATTTTGAAGCGGGACCACCTGCGATCCAACCCACGTGTACCCTCAAAATTTCAGCTGTCTACGACTACTTTTCGCGTAGTTAGAAGCGTTACAAAGATACGGGCAACATTTCATGTTCGCGCATGCGCAGACGAAAGTTACAATACGATTCCAATGAAATTCATATGGTACTATTAAAGTATTATTCCTGATTGACCCTCCAAGTTTGAACACATATCAACGATATTTAGGGTAGTTATGGGCGTTCCAAGTATTTCACGTTTGCGCATGCGCAGACGAAAGTTACGGTAATTTTTCAATGAATTTGGTATGGGACCGTCTGTGACCTAACCCGCATGTACCCTCCAAATTTCCTCATATCTAGACCATTATTTCGGGTAGTTATGGGCGTTACAAGGAATTGCCACAGACAGACACGGAACCAAAAATGTTCCTCGATGTCTGAAACGCAAAATGGTAGTGGAAATTTTCATTTTGGAGGACATGATTTTTTTTTTTTTACAATCACGAATCCAAGGCTTCCCTACCTTCGGTAGTGTGGAAGCAAAGTTTAGTACCAACACAAAAATTTATTAAAGGAAAAGTCGCTCGAATGTGCCCCACAAGTGAGGACCATGATACAGAGCCCATTCGACTAATGCATCATCACGAATTCATTCAATCGAGTAGTAAATTTTAGGCTAAGCAAACCAAGTACTTCTGAAACTGAATACAATTCAATGGGGTCTGCGCACGTATTTATTTTATATGTTTTACGAGTAAATGCAATTAGATACCTACCATCCTGAGAATTTTGACACCAACCGCACTGTCCTACGATAAGTAGTCAGTTCTTTTTCTATGTTTTTCAAGGATTCCAGATTTGCCTACGTCATTGCACCCCCGTCGCCTGGGCCGGACCCCCCTGACAACTGTGACTTAGGAACTTCCGGAAAATATGAATTTTCATAGAAAAAGAACTACTAATCGTAGGACAGTGCGGTTGGTGTCAAACTTCTCAGAACGGAAAAATGGGGAAAAAACGTGCTAACAGGCAAATTATACCTTTTTTTACCACAACTCATAAGTACTCTGCTAATTTTCCATAATTCTCACTGATTAATTTTAGGCAGTTCATCCGCAATAGTATCCTGTAATAATTGTAATAGTACCCTACGGCTAACGCACTCTGTATTTTTTATATTGTATATTCCCTGAAGATGAACGAATAAACATTCGAAACGTCGGAAAAATGCTTTCACTCAACCGCACCTAAATAATCCCTACAAAATTTTCGGATTTTGAGAAATATTATAATTTCACTGTCAACAACGAACAAATGTATATATATAATTATATGCTCATCAGATAAGTTGCCATCAACCTAATTATATCCCGGGAAACGCCGCATATTGAGTTGCAGATCTATTTGAAATCCCATGAAGAAAGTATATGATCATCTAACTATAAAAAAAAGTATGAGAAATTGAAAGCATGAGAAATGAGAAATGAAACGAAAGTATGAGAAATTGAAACGATTTCAAAAGTTGAAAAATTGTAAAATCCCATGACGAAAGTATATGATCATCTAACTAAAAAGTATGAGAAATGGAATCGATTTCAAAAGTCGACGTAGTTATCGCCATAGAAACGTCGGCGGCTGCAAAACAACGACAAGGAAACATTGCTGTAAAAACATTGTGTTTTGTTTATCATCGCTACAATTTAGGGTTTTTGGCAGATTTCTTCGAATGAAAAATTTATTATTAATCTCGAAATATGAACAGAGAAATCCAAATGCCGGCTATTTGATGGAGCAAAAAAATCTACTTTTGTGTTGACGTGTTTCAAGAATCATTGAATAACATTGGCCAATGATATTTGTAAGGTATTTTCTAATTGTACCTACCTTCATTTACCTCGACACACAGGTATCGCAAAAAAGAGTTCCCGTACTTTTTTGGAACTTGAAAGTACATGAGTACCGTGACCGAGATAATTTGAAGGCTTGCAGCTACCCCCACCACTCAACCCCCCCCCCCCCCCCTTCGTGTCCTCCAAAAAATAAATTTCAATGAACAAAATCTGTTTCCCTTCTGTCTGTAACAGCTGTGTGTAATTCCTTTTAGCCTCCGTATCACATCGAAGATACCGACCGTACGAGCTGAAATTCGAAGGGAATGTTCCACATACGGTGTCCACAGAAGGTCCCATATCAGTTTCATCAGAATCCGGCCCTAGCTTTCGCCAGTGAATGCAAAAACATGAAATTCCCGACTCTGGTGGTCCCCTGTTACGAGTAATTTGACTGTTTGAAACATTTTCTGCATTATATGTCCTACGGGTGAAGGGTATGGAATTAAAATGGTTCCGATCCTACCTCAAATGCAGGATCCGGAAGGTCAGGAAAAACATCAGTTGGGGCCCCTCCTATTCCTTATTTCTGCCAATAGGCTGTGTGACCAAGTGCTTTATAAATGCAGACTTATTGCGTTTGCCGACGATATGCCCGGGCAATTCAATTCAGAATTTGCATCATAATAGCCCAATGTGTACTGACCAGGTTATAAAGTGGTATAAATGATCAGTCCGCATCGATTAGTGTAAATAAAACCAAGTATATTTTATTCAACACAACGAAACTAACCTTAAATTTCATGAGAAACGGTGTGCATGAGACCGAGACTGTAGCTGCGGTCATAGAGATCAGAAACCGGGAAGTACCTTGGTGTGCACCAAGGTGTTCAAATCGAAAGAACGTTGAACGAAATTAGGAAATTATTTCACGTATTCCGTGCTCAGCAGACAACAATTTATTACGAACTTTGCACTATTGCAGTCCCAGTTAATTTATGGAATAGCGGTATTGGGGCAGAGCGAGTAAGCAGGCTACGGAGTTCGGTCCGCTGCATTCTTTGAAAATGTGAAAATCCTGCAGCTGTGTAAGCTCCATTTACGGTCATCACTAATCTTCGCACACTCCAAGAGCAACGCATCTGCAAAGAGTGCAACACGGAAGGGCAACAAGATTTGAAACCAGCAAAAAAAAGTGTAGTGAACCGAAAATGAACTCCACAATGGGGCAAAATTTCTGGCGGTTTTGTTGTCCCGAACTTTTATTAAATGTAATTGAAGATGAATTCAAAAAGTGGGTGGACGTTCGGATTGGAAAGGACGCATTTGTTGATAGGATTTAGGGCTCGGTAAGGTCAAATAATAATTATTAGAAAATGAAGAAGTTTTGATAGAAGATGAGTATAATCAAGTAGGTACCTTTATCAAGAAATGTTTCATTTTTATTTTTGCATTATTTTGTTTGCAGAGAGTAGCTGATTATGTATAAATATTCAATGTTCTTTTATATTTAAGACATCAGAAGGACTGAGCATTTGACTCCCCAACCAACGCCACAAGCTTGCTTTGAGTGTGTGTGTTGGGAGGGGGGGGGGGGGGGGGGGGGCACTATTTTGGATTGTACAAAAGAAAAATATTATGTTAAAAAATGTACATTTACAAAAAAAATACGTTTATACACCCCATCGAAATGATAGTAGCGCCTGCGCATGCGCGAACAACACAAACCTTGTAATGCTCACATCCCTGGTTACAACTACACCCCTCTCATTCCTTCCAGTAACTCCATATTCACCATATAACAAAAGTATACTTTTGGTTTATTATTCTGTGAATAATGCACCTATGTATTCGCTCATCAAAAAATGTTTATAACACCCCCTCGAAATTTTTTCTTTTCCGTTTCAAGGTGCGTAGATTCAGAAAACGCTGCAAAGTCCTTGTCACATGGGTTTATTATTCTACTGGACACACCTACAGAAATGTTGGATGTTCATTCATTGCTTCTTTCATGTGCAATAATATTGAAATAGCTATTTCTGATGGTTTCCACCAATTTTGGCCCTCAAAACACGAATTAGGTACGCTTTTTTTCCCCCCAAATTATCTTTGATCGTTGGTAGTGCCATTTAATCGTCTTGATTCACCTCTTCACACTTTTTCTAGTGCTATTATACAAATTAATGGTGATTTCAGACGATTTCCCAGGGTTTTGACTGATAAAAATTCAATTCTGGGGGCTGAACATTTGGTAGAACCTCAATTTTCCACTCTGGTCAAAATCGACTTCATATTCGGTCTTCTCGTCCCCAAAATCATGGAAAACGATACCTCAAAAGCTCATGTTACTAACATGTTAGTAAAACACAAAAAGTACGTATTTTTATACACATTTTCACTCATAACACCCCTGGGTATATTCCGATCTGGCTGAAAAGTTTCGGGACAGAACTAGGGCCCAAATGGAACTTCTGTGCGAAAGAACGAATTTTTTTAGACCGGAAATGAAGCTGGTACACGTGATACGGCGGACGGTGGATGGACATTGCATTTTGGTTTATTATCAGCAAAAAATTTTTATAACACCCCCCCAAAATGTTTTCTTTTCCGTTTCAAGGTACGTAGATTCCAAAAATGCAATGCCCGTCCGTCGTATCACGCATACCGGCTTCATCTTCCGTCTAAAAAAATCGTTCTTTCGCACACAGACTCCATTTGGGCCCTAGTTGTGTCCCGAAACTTTGCAGCCCGATCGGAATATACCCAGGGGTGTTATGAGTGAAAATGTGTGTAAAAATAGGTACTTTTTGCGTTTTAGCAACATGTTAGTAAAACGAGCTTTTGAAGTATCGTGTTCCATTTTTTGGGGACGATGAAGTCGATTTTTACCAAAGAGTGGAAAATTGAAGTTATACCGCATGTTCAGCTTCCAAAATTGATTTTTTATCATCCAAAAACCTGTAAAATCGTCTGAAATCACCATCAATTCGTATAATTACATTAGAAAAAGTGTCACCACGTGGATCAAGACGATTAAACGACACTACCAATGATCAAAGATAATTTGAAAAAAAAAAAAAAAAAAAAAAGCGTAACTAATTTGTGATTTCGGGGCCAAAATTGGTGGAAACCATCGGAAATGGCTAATTCAGTTGTTTCACATGAAAGATACAATAAATGAACAGCAAACATTTCTGTAGGTGTGTCCAGTAGAATAATAAACCCATGTGACAAGGACTTTGCAGAGGTTGTTTTTAAATCCCTGCTGTGCTCTTTTCTATAAATACCACTTGTTGCCTTAACCCAGCTGTCTGTTGATTCAGGGGGAATCCCGAATTTTGGGGATTAGGGATCTTCCATTAATTTGTCAGGAAAGAGGAACCGGATGATCGCGCATGGAAGGCGCCTACTGCCAACAACCGGCTAAGGTGATTTGGCGTATATTCGGGTGAAGATCTTCCCCGCGAAATCGCTTCCAGTGAACGGCCAGCCTAAACAGAGGGCACGAAAGAAACGAAAGCGACTAAATTAGGCGTGAATTCATAGAGGTGCCTGAATGTCCATCATTCACCTCAATCTGTTGCGCTGCTGACCCGTTGCGTAACCCTGTCGGCCTTAGAAGATAACAAACACCAGGGGGAAGAAAAAGTTTTAAAAAACCGATGGGTGAAGTAAGGGGAGGGAGCTTCCTGAATTGTACGTACACGTTCACTCACTACGGAGCCCGTGGAAGGAGTTGATGACCAATCGGCCCTGCTACTCCCATTACGCTCATAAAAACTTGTTTGAAGGTTAGTTCCAATGGTGGGGATGAGGGCCCCAACGATGAGAACGAGCAGAAAAAGGAAAAATGTGAGTGGGGAAAAAAAGAGTAGGCGGGGTTGGGCTCTCTGCAGTGGTCTCAAACTGAGAGGATGGATACGTGGATTTGTAGACTTTATAGTATCCATGGGCTCCTCCTGATCCTCCTAGGCCAGGATCCAGAACTTGTCTGAGCTGGCCAACCACCTCAGCCCCCACCAATCACCTCCCCTGGAACTAGTATTAAATTGATGCCTCTCGTAGCTCTCCAAGACCAAACAAAGTCCCCCCCCCCCAACGAGTATCATTCCCTTGGTCAATGACCTCCAACCACCTCCTTCTGCCTTGTTTATCAACTATTTCCTCACCTTCTTCTCACACTCCCGTCTCTCGTCCATTTAATATTTTCCTTTTTTCTTCTTTTTCCGCAATCAATCTTTTTTGTTCCATATGTACGTTCCCCCTATGAGGGTTATCGCTCCCATATTTTTTCTCATCTCTCCGTAGGCAATGATTGTCTACCAAGGTCAAAGCAAAATGTAAATTTCTCGATGTTTCCACTAGGGTTAAAACGTTTTTTTGACCTCTGTCGCTTTTCCACTGTTGATTCGTTGTACGATAGCCCCAGAGGTTCAACATCTTTTTTTTTTAAACGCTGCAGAGCCCTTGTCACATGGGTTTATTATTCTGCTGGACATACCTACAGAAATGTTGGCTGTTCATTTATTGTTTCTTTCATGTGAAATAATTTAAATAGCTACCTATTTCTGAAGGTTTCCACCAATTTTGGCCCCAAAAACACAAATCACGCTCTTTTTTCAAATTATCATTGATCATTGATAGTGCTATTTAATTGTCTTGATTCACCTGCTGACACTTTTTCTAGTGTTATTATACAAATTGATGGTCATTTCAGACTAATAAAAAAATGAATTTTGGAAGCTGAACCTTCGTTAGAACCTCAATTTTCCACTCTTTGGTCAAAATCGACTTCATATTCGGTCTTCTCGTCCAAAAAACATGGAAAACGATACCTCAAAAGCTCATGCTACTGAAACTCAAAATACACAAAAAATACCTATTTTATACCCATTTTTCACTCATAACACCCCTGGGTATATTCCGATCGGGCTGAAATGTTTCGGGACACAAATGGAGCATGTGTGCGAAAGAACGAATTTTTTAGACCGAAAATGAAGCCGGTATGCATGATACGGCGCACATTGCATTTTCTTAATCTACGCACCTTGAAACGTGAAAGAACAAGTTTTGACGGGGTGCATAAAAATTTTTTGATGAGCGATTACATAGGTGTGTTATTCACAGAATAATAAACCAAAATCGAGCATGATGTATCCGTTTTATAATATTGCGAGAATTAAAAAAATAAATGAAAACGTAATTATTGAATGGTTGTATGCTTATTTCCACTAATACACGAATACCGGTTTCAGTGTCAAACCATCGTCAGTAACTAATAGTTATTTTTATAACAGTAAGTTATTTTTTGTTAGATCGCCTCTTCCATGGATTTCTGTTGGTGATCGGATTGGGTGCTGACTTGAGGTATCAGTAAAGAATACGGCTTACCTACTTCCTGTTGCCTCACGCTTTTTTTTCGTTCTACTTATAAGTGAATTCTGCTCATAGTTTCGACTTCGATCGGAAAATCTATCGGTAATAAATGGGCAAGAATAAAAATGTAGGTAGACATCTTACCTACTTACACCTTTTTTTTAAATCAAATTTCTGATTTACATAAGTTAGTATGTACCACCTACTTACCACCTATAATCCTAATAATATCCCTCAGTATCCCTAAGCAAAATATCTTAGGGCGCACTAAGCAGAATGTTGAGATACATACTCAGTCAAAATAAAATAATTTCATGAGGAGGACGGTTTTCCTCATTGTGGGAAATGTGGAAAAAAAGAGTTCATATCAATTCTACTCGAACTTAAATATTTCAGAACGAAAATCGGTTCAGCCGTTTAGGCACAAAACCAATAATAAATTTGCCCCCGGTAGCGCTGCCATCACTTGAAAACACGTCTTAATAAAATCGGGGACATTTAGCCTCAAGGGCCGGAAATGTGCCACATTGTCGTTATGGGCACTGTGGAATTGAAGACAGAGTCGGTCGGCCTGGGTGCGACCATCCATCAAGTCCCTTTCCCCAACCCTGTTCGGAATTAAGAGACAATGTTTCATAACGGACCGGTGCAGAGAAAGAAAAAACGCTGCAAAGTCCTTGGTCACATGGGTTTATTATTCTGCTGGACATACCTACAGAAATGTTGGCTGTTCATTTATTGTTTCTTTCATGTGCAATTATTGAAATAGCTATTTTTGATGGTTTCCACAAATTTTGGCCCCCAAAAACACGAATTAGGCTCGGTTTTGTTTTAAACAGATTATTTTCGATCACTGATAGTACCATTTAATTCTCTTGATTCACCTGTTGATACTACTTCTAGTGTTATTATACATAATATGTATGATGATTTCAGACAATTTCCCATGTTTTTGACTTAAAAAAAATCAATTTCGGTAGCTTAACCTTCGTCACAACCTCAATTCTTCACCCTTCGGTCAAAATCAACTTGATATTCCGTCTTCTCGCCCTAAAAAACATGGAAAACGATACCTCACAAGCTCATGTTCAATCCCTCAAAAACCTATATTTTTACACGCTCCTAACTACGCGAAAAATATTCCTAGAGAGCTGAAAATTTGAGTATACACGTGGGTTGGACCGCAGGTGGTCCCGCTTCAAAATGATGGAAATTGTTTCTTCAGCGCATGCGCAGACGTGAAATACTTAAAACTCCCATAACTACCTTAAATATCGTTGAAATGAGTTCAGATTTGGAGGGTAGATCAGGAATAATACTTTGATAGTACCGTATGAATTTCATTGGAATCGTACAGTAACTTCGTCTGCGCATGCGCGAACATGAAATGTTGACCGTTTCCTTGTAACGCTCCTAACTTCTCGAAAAATAGTCGTAGAGAGCTGAAATTTTGAGGGTACACGCGGGTTGGATCGCTGATGGTCCCGTATCAAAACGAACCTACCCAACTATTCCATACGTTCACGTGGTTCAAGTGAGGAAGCTATACTGCCTTCTCGAATTTGTTTGTTTTTTTGTGCGAATAATTGGATGACTCCTCGCTTCTCTCTCTATGGTAGTGACGGATCAAAAGAGATCCATTCAATCCAAAAGAGACATCTCATGCTGGGAACCAGAGATATTTACTTATTATCGACCCTTTCTGCAATCTACACTCAGTCACTGTGGCCATTTGCCGCAAAACTACTAAATTCGTGAAGCTAATCAACGCCTTGAGTCAAATCATGCCAGAGGGGTTTTGTAAAGCTGTGGGCAAGAACAGCAAAGTGGAAAAGGAAAAAATGGATTTACGACGTGCGATGAAAGCAATATACACTGGGGTTGATCTGCACCCCGTCCCCCTCAACAAAAACAACAAAGTACTCAGTGGGGCGCAAGTTGTCCCAGATGAACTTCCCAATCGTCTTGCTTGGAATCAGGAGCACAACTAAGTAATACTACTTCCCGTCTCCCTCAGGAGGGGGTTCCAACTTTATTTAGGAAAGTATCGTATTAGCCGGAAAAATTTTTCCGCAGAGATATGCGCTAAAAACGAAACAGTGGGTGAATTTGCACACCAGTGTGGCCACAAATATTGATTTATGTTCTCCGAATAACATATCTATGTATTCGGTTCGGAAATTTTTTATTTACTTTACGTTTCAAGGTGTGTAGATTCCAAAAACTCTGCAAATCCCCACACAACGGTTTATTATTCCCTTCTGTTACATATCACAGCTCTCTGTATAGATAACCCTTCCTTATAGATCACAGCCCCTCCGTAGTTTAGCACCTATTCGCCACTACAAATTAATATCATGCGTTGAATCGTCAAGTAGTAGCTAAAATGGCAAAAAGAAACCAAGTGTAGTTCTGAAGGGAAACGGTCGAAGGTTGAAGTTCTGAACGGTTCAAACCTCTGATTTTAAGAGTAAGAGCCCGACGCCTAGACCACTCCACTACAGCGGCCACCCGGCCGAGATACATGTGATATGCGCTCTCAACCCAGCTTGATGCCTGCATTCACGCTGCTCATTAGGGCAAATTGCATAGCAAATTTTACGGCGACGTCGTAGAATGCTCCAAATGGTCTCAAAAATTCAGAAAAAAGCAAACTGTTTAAAAATGCGAGAAAACCCACACTTCAAAATAAAATTTTCCGAGATAAGGATAGATATTTGAACCCCTATTTTTCACCCCTTACAGTAACGCCAAGCTTCGAGGACCAACTAGAGTCCAAACGGGACCCATATACCAAATTTCGTGAATTTTGGTTCATGGGAACTAAGGAAAAAGCCATAATCGGCGGACGGACGAAAATACTTTTTTTCGATATTCGTGCCATGAAATGGGGGGGGGGGTTAAATTAATTTGTCATGGTCGATTCCAAAGGTTCATTATTGCAAATAATAAACCAAAGTGGGTACAAAATCAGGTATTTTTGAGGTTTTAGTGAACTTGAGCTTGTGAGGTACCGTTTTACATGTTTTAAATTCAATTCAATTCAATTCTTTATTCAAAAAACATATTTAATACATAATGTATAATATAAGTACAGAAATATGAGAAAACCACGTTCATGAATGGCCCCTAAAGGTCTTGACGACCCGTCCAGGGGCTGGTTGTCACTGAACTAGCTTATTAGTTTGGATTGAGCGTGTACTTTTAGCTGGAAACAATATATTTACAGACAATGTTCAACTTGAGTGAAAAAAAAGTATATATTATGTATGGGTATGCAGCACCTATGCCATCCATATTCCAAGATAGTAATTACCTAAATACATAACACAGTTAAATTACAGATCAAACCTATTCAAGAAGTCAGTGTGCAGGTCAGATTTGTGCATTTGCAGCAGGTATGTTTCTGCTAGGTTGATCTCGAACTTGAGAATTTTTTGAGACCACCCAGAGCACTGCACGTCCAGCCGTTCATTTGCACCGAAAATCTTCGTCAACATGACTTTGAATGGCATGGCATACATCCACCCCAGATATCATTGCTACGGAACACCTGATTATAATACTACGCATGGCTGAATGAAATCGAGTTGGTTTTTCCGAGATGTTATTTCATTTGAAGAACGATGGCTATTTCGGATTTTGTTGATAGGTACTTTTTTAATTTTACCATGAATAACCGCAAATAATTAATTATAGAATTCATAAATCACCGCACATTCATGAAATGTGATTGCCTGGCTGGCTCTAGTACGCGATTTAGAGTCCTGGGGAGAGCACGAGGGTAGGCACTGTCCACAGAAAACAGTGATCTACGCAGAAGAGGCGATGATCTATACAGGTTAAAAAAAAAACCGTTGTGTAATAATTTGCAGCGTTTTTCCTTGGCACTGTATGCAGAATACAATCACTGATGTTTACCGGGGAATGGGGACAAAGAGATCTGATTAATTTTCGAGTCCAGTGCTTCCCCAGCTTTGGTAGTACGCAAAAACCATAAAATGAAAAATATACGAAAAATCCCATGACTTCGACTCAATGTTCAGACGGAATGAAGAGTTTTTGAAATACATTTTCGATCCCATGAACCCACTCCTCGTTATTCAAGTATTTTCCGAAGTAAAACGACCTTCCCTGAACCTTGTCGTACTGTATGAACGTTATTAAGTCCGCCCGAGGAGTTGCGGAACGAACCTACTCTACGAAAGGGCCGTGGGAATTATTCTTTGTTTACTTTCGAAGCTGTAAAATCATAATATCACTTTCTTGCTCAACAACAGACGTGGGATTTCGTTCTCCATTTCACCGTTTTCGTTATTACAATGTGCCTCATCAACTCAAGTGAGCTACAGTGGTTTTTGACTTTCAGCGTCAAAGCTTCACCAACTGCCCCCTGAACCGCACTCGTCTGCTGTGTGCCTATATGAGCTCTGAGATTTAATTGTGTATTAAATATAATGGGTGCAGTCCACCGTTTAAAATCTTGGGGCAGGAGAGAGCAGCTGCAGCCGAGCACATCAAAAGACTTAAATATCAACCCCTTTCTAATGAGAGGGCTATTACTATTAGCGGGGAGCTATATTTATGTTTATTTACTTCATATTGGATCTAACAATAGCCACCTATTCAATGAGCGTTGAAGGCGGAAATATCCGTTCCTTTGAATCTCCGTGAAGCGGGGTACCCAACTCATTACGAGACGACCAACAAAACATTGCTAATACGCGGGTACCGTCATCGTATCATTCACTGGTGCGGTTGATTGAAACCATTTGAGAATTGCGATTGAGTCTGATAAAAAGCTACGTTGGTGCCCTATCTAGCCATTTGGGACGGTAGGTATTATTACTGCGATACAATACCTAATATCAGAGACAATGGAGCGACCGTGCTCAGCACTGCAATGACAGTCGACGGTATCACCGACGAGGGAGTTGCTTATACCTAAAGTTCACGTTCAGTTGCACCGTTGGTACATTTCAGAGCTGCTTTTGGCCATTTTATCCCCGATAGTTCGGAGGAGCAGATACCGTAGTTCTGTGGTTGGGCTGCTAGAGCTGGGGTTTTCGTTACCTACTACATACAATTTTCCCTCACTTGCAGCGTCACCACCTCGTTTTCAACAGACAGCCAAAGCACACAGATTCATCACTTTTCAACCATAGAATTTAATCTTCAATTCAATTCAATTCTTTATTCAAAAACATATTTAGTACCTACATAATGAAGAATATAAGTACAGAAACATAAAAAAACCAAGTTCATGAATGGGCCAACATTTCTTCAGAATATTTAAAGAATAAAGACAGGTTAAGGTAAATAAATCCTATTCAATTCTTGTTTGACAGATTTTATTTAGCTTAGTGCAAGTACAAAAAAAATTGATGGAATTTTAAGAAAGAAGCCACTGTGAATATAAGACTATTAATTCAACCCATTTCCGCCCAACGTTAATTTCACCGCGTAATTGATTCCGTGCTTGAAAATAAAATACTACCTACCCATAACAGGATACTTTCAACTGCTGACTATCCCCCCCCCCCCCCCCCGTGTTTTCGACTTGAAAGTTGTGTTACTTGGCTTGACTCGTCATTTCGAAGTTACTAAAGAATTCTTGAAAGTTTGAACTCATTTTTGTTTCTTATTCTGTGAATAATATTATAATGATATATATGTATATATATACAAAATTATTATATATATAAAATATGATGTTAATAATAGAGTACTCGCTCAGTAAAAAAATTTTATAACACCTCAAATTTTTTTCTTTTGCGTTTCAAGGTGCGCAGATCATCCGTATCTACTTTATTTTCGGTCTAAAAAATTCGTTGTTTCGCACATAGGCTCCATTTGGGCCCTAGGTGTGTCCCGAAACTTTGCAGCCCGATCGGAATATACCCAGGGGGTTTTTGGTGTTTTAGTAACATGAGCTTGTGAGGTATCGTTATCCTTGTTTTTTATGTCGAGGAGATCGCATATGAAGTCGATTTTGATTAGTGAATGGAAAATTGAGGTTCTAAGGAAGTTTCAGTCTTAAATTTACCTTAAATTTTGGTCTAAAATCGTCGTTCTTCCGGACACAGTTTGGGTCCTCATTTAGGAACACATTTTTGTCCTAGTTGTGCTCCGAAGCTCGGCCGCCCGATCGGAATACACCCAGAGGCGTAATGGGGTTGGTTTTTTAATGATTTTAGTGAACATGAGCTTTTGAGGTATCGTTTTCCATATTTCTTATGGCGAAAAAGCCAAATATTAAGTTGATTTCGACCAAAGATTGAATAATTGAGGTTTTAACGAAAGTTCAGCTCTCACAATTAATTTTTCTTGAGCCAGAAACCTGGGAAATTTCCTGAAATCACCATAAATGTGTATAATAACACTAGAAGTTGTATCAACAGGTGGATGAAGGCAATGGCACTGTCAATGAGCAAAGAAAATTATTTTTCTAAAAAAAGAGAGAAAAAAGATCCTAACTAGTGTTTTTGGGGGCCAAAATTGGTGGAAACAATCAGAAATATCTATTTCAATTATTGCACATGAAAGAAACAATAAATGAACAGCCAACATTTCTTTAGGTATGTCCGATAGAATAATAAACCCATGTGAGAAAGGCTTTGCCGAGTTTTTGGAATTTACGCACCTTGAACGTAAAAGAAAACATAATTTCGTTCGAACGTATAGACAGTTCCATTTGAAATTTTCGCTTATTGTAACTTCCAGGAACTTGTGGTGATTGTCAGTGGTTCTGTTGATAAGGAACAGTAGGTCAGTTGACGGCTATGAGGCAGTGAATTTGATGGAGACGCATTTGGATGAGTTTATAACGAGCCTACTCTCATCGCATCACCTTGCAACGAGCTCATCCCATGCAGGATCAGCATTATCAAAAATGGCTCTTTTGGGGGCGCTGACGAGAAGACTGGTATCTTCTGCATACAGCCCTATATCCACTCCATTTAAATTCAATGGACCGATTTGTTTGGTCCCATGTGGATAACAATTCTAAAAAGACTGTAAATTACTTGAACTCGGGATCCAGTCGACTGGGATTTTAAAAAATTCTAAAAAAATTTTAAAAAATGGAAGAAGTCATGGTTTTGAAAGTCACGATTTTTGTTCATGGTTTGGAAGTCGGTCTTAGAAGTCATGATTTTTTCGGCCTGACTGGGCTCTTTTTGAGACCGGAGTGGCACGTCGAGCAGAACAATTATGCCAAAAAAATCATTTTTGGGTGTTTTGAACCAAAAAATTGTGATTTTAATTACTCGATGCAATCTGAACGTGCTGAAACTACTCACAACCGAAAAAAACTTTGCAAACGACACCTCACATGCCTACATGAAAAATATGCAATTTTTTATTTCGGGTTACAATTTTGTAAATTTGGTACTCTGGGTGCGCCTAATCGGACTGGGACTATTTGCTATCGATTCAGCGCCCCAAAAAAACATGATTGACATCACTTCACATGCCTGTGTAGCTGAAATCTTTTTTTTTTTTGTTTTTTAACCAACAATTTGTAAATTTGGACCGCTGCGCGTAGTGCGATCGGGCTGGGTAACGAACTTATCATTACTATTATAGTGGAGACGCATTTCTCTGTGCCAGAAAGAATTTTTGGTTTATTACTTTCAATAATGAACCCTTAGAATCGACCATGAAAAACAAATGTTTAATCCCCCCCCCCCCCCTCAAATTTCATGGTTTACGTTTAGAGGGACGTAGAAAAAGAATATCGAATAACAGCATGTCCGTCCGTCCTCCGTCCAACGTCCGCGGCTTTTTCCTTAGTTCCCATGAACCAAAATATACGCAATCTGGTATATGGGTCCCGTTTGGGCTCTAGTTGGTCCTCGAAGCTCGGCGTTACTGCCACTCAACTCTAAGGGGTGAAAAATAGGGGGTTGAAATATCCAGAATCCCTATCTCGGAAAATTGTATTTTGAGGTGTGAGTTTTCTCGCGTTTTTAAATAGTTCAGTATTTTCTGAATTTTTGAGACCATCCGGAGTATTCTACGATGTTGTTATACAATTTAATTTACCCTATACAGCAGCGTGTATGCAGGCATCAACCTGGATTGACAGCACACATCACTTGCCTTGTACGCTTGTACCGCATAGCTCATTTGGCTAGGGGTCGATGACCTATGCTGATGGTCGCAGGTTCGAATCCTAGCCGGGGCAAAAAGAAATATTTTTCACTCCATATCATCAATTTACCTTCAGAAATACATCTGAATTTTGCAATTTTTACATAAAGGTTTTTATGAAACTGTAATTCCCACGCCGGCTCCAGTATTCGATTTAGGGCTTTCCTGGGGGGAGCTCGAGGGTAGGTATTGACCACAGAAAACAGTGATCTAAGAGTAGATCTATTTAATTAAATGTGGAAGTTCTGATGACGTCATTTCCGCCTTTCTATGACGCAGCTTGTTGTATATAATCCACGAAGGCGAGCACTTTCATTTTGGCCAAGCCAAAGTCGCGGTGTCTGTAATTCTGCTATGCTGTTATGTAGCATGGACTAGCGTCAGTGACGTCATTACCTCTTTCGACATAATTGTGGCAACTAAAGAAACTTGCCTTCCTATGCTATTCTGGCGAATCGGTTAGATTTTTCTCATCAGCAAACAATACAAAAAGCAAATTTTTGAAAAAAATCAGGAATTCCGGAACCATGGGTAGTTCCCCAAACAGAGGTGTTCGCATCCCACTGTACCCCGGATAGTCCTTTGCGTGCCTGACTGTGGAGGATATCTGAACTCATCTTGTAAGATGTATTTTAAATATGCGTATGATGTATTATAGATATGTATAAGATATCATCACTTTCGTATAAAATGTATATGTGTCGTGATCCTCCCAGACCATTATAAGATTGTTCAAGTAATAAACTCAACGGGTGGGGTGACCTAGGTGAGCGCAGGTGCATAGACCCACTCACTCCCCACTAGTCCTCCTGACCAGAGTAGAGTGGAGTGGGCTCTATAAATACCCGCCAGCTACGCCTGTCACCTCATTCTATGCTCTCCTCTAGTCGCTGACTACTCTCTCACCTCCTCCTCTCGCTCTCCTCCTCCAAAAAGATCCCGGGCATGGTGGTAGCCTCCCAGCTATAGCCAAACCGGGCAACGCATCCTAAAAGATCCTGGGCATGGTGGTAGCCTCGCGCTATAACCAAACCAGGCAAATACTTCCCAAAAGATCCTGGGCATGGTGGTAGACTCTGTGCTATAACCAAACCAGGCAACGCCTCCTAAAAGATCCTGGGCATGGTGGTAGTCCTTGCGCTAGAAACAAACCAGGCACATACCCGAAAAGACCCTGGGCACCGTGGTAGTCTCGCGCTATAACCAAACCGGGTATAACCTATCCTAAAGCCTCCTGTAGTGAATGTACGTCACCTATGCATTCACTACAATATGTATCTGTATTATGTTTATGTATGCCTAGATACATAAACATAAGGTACCATACATACATACCTACTCATCTAGGTATCAGCCTTTTAACCAATGTTTTAATTGATCTTCGTCTCTTTCCTCAACTTACTTCTTAGTAATTTAGATTTAGATATCCCTATCTTTAATGCTTGTACGCCAAGTTAGATTGTGATTAAGATTCACTTTTTGACTCTACATTGTCGATTCCCCTTCAGTGAAATTCACTCAGATACGAGCATCTTTTTAAGGCGGGTTATTTACAATAATGAACCTTTGAATTGGGCATAGAAAAAAATATCCCCCCTCCCCCACAAATTTTGATCAAGCATAATACCTACGCGTTCCTTTTTACCTTTGACAAGTCACTGTCCCATAAGATTTGAGTATTTTCTTCGGTCAGTAAAGCTCATAAGATTTTGGAAGGCCTCTCAGTGAGCTGTCCCTCAGCTTTCCGTTTTGCTGAACCACTCAGAATTTGTCGGTGAAGCCGTACTTCGCACATTTCTTAGTTAGCATGAACCAAAATTAGTGGAATTGGTTTTCTAGGTTCCGTTTGGGATCTAGTTGGTCCGCGAAACTCGGCGTTAGTGTCAGTTATCTCTAAGGGTGAAAAATATGGGTTTCCCGAATGCTTGTAGCTCGAAAACTTTCAATAGAAGGGTACGGTTTTTTTACGTTTTTAAATTTATCTCGAACCGAGGCATTTTTTGAGACCACCCGGAGCATTGCACGTCCAGCCGTTCGTTTGCACCGAAAAGCTTCGTCAACATGATCGTGAATGAAACGGTATAAATACGCACAGATATCATTGCTAGGGAGCACCTGATTATAACCACGGATGGCTGTGTGAAGTCGAGTTGGTTGTTCTGTGATATTATTTCATTTTAAAAATGATGACTCTTCCGGATTTTGTTGATAGGTACTTTTGCAACTTGAACAAACGTTATGCTTCATGAATAACAACAAATAATTAATTATTGAATTACTGAATCCTGCGCATTTTTATGAAACTCTAATTCCCGGGCCGGCTCCAGTACTCGATTTAGGGTCCTGAGGGGAGATCGAGGGTAGATATTGACCACAGAAAACAGTGATCTACGCAGAAGGGGCATCTAAACAGGTAAATAATAAACCATTGTGTAATAATTGGCAGCGTTTTTACCGTTGAAATTAAGGGACTTATCGCGCGGAATGATATATATGTATATACACATGAAAATTTAAAAATCTATAATTTAGATCTCCAATGCATGAAACGGGTTTTGGAGGGTTATCCGGTACAGCGGGAGCATCTCTGAAATTTTGGAACGAGCCGAATAGCTACATTTTCTTTGAAAATACACTAATCAGTCCGTGCCAAAATATTTCATTTTTATTACCTATCCGATATCTATTTTGGTTGTCCCGTGAATAATTTAGATATTCGTTCCAGCTTGGATCACTCTTTCAGCTACTCATGAGGCAGGTACAGTTTAGTGTAAGGCGATAGACGTTTATTGTTTGATTTGCTTTTATTATAAATCAATAGTTATGTGTACATCCCTGACCCATTAGGAGATTCTTGTTGATGTCATCGATATTGCCAAAATTAACAGAAACCTGTGCAACGCATGGGTCATCCAGCTAGTGCCTAACGATTCACGTTATCCACAAGATGAGAATAGGTGATTATAACTAAGAAAGAGGTTGTTGTATGTTTTCGATGATATGGAAAGAGCCGGGGCAGGCGAGCCCAGGCTCCACTGTCCATTGGCGGTGACCTCAGGAGTAACGGGTCCCAGAGAATGCGGCAGGAGCGGTTCAATATCCTGTTGTGCGCCCCGGCATCAACTCACCCATAAAATTACGATTGTGGCCCAACGGTACATCCCCCGCTTCGTCATTGCCATAAAACGTAAATTCATATCGACCGTCAGCTCCAAATTGACTCCCACACTGACGGCGCCACGAGCAGGGCGATGAGGATCCCAACATCCCGATCGCGAGTGAAACTGCCTACATCCAGCCAAGATATCATTGCTAGGGATGATAGATTACAATCACGCATGGCTGTATAAAATCCAGTTGGTTGTTCCGTGGTATTACGGTATTTTTAGGACGAGAAGACCAAATATGAAGTTGATTTTGATGGAAGAATTGAGGTTCTAACGAAGGTTCAGCTCCCAACATCCGTGTTTATGAGCCAAAAACCTGGTAAATTGTCTGAAATCACCATAAATTTGTATAATAACACTAGAAGTAGTATCAACAGGTGAATTAAGACAACTAGGTAAATGACACTACCGATGATCAAAGATAATTTGTAAAAAAAAGGTGCCTAATTAGTGTTTTGGGGGGCCAGAATTGGTGGAGACCATCAAAAATATCTATTTCAATTATTGCACATGAAAGAAACAATAAATTAACATCTAAAAATTCTGTAGGTCTAATAGAATAATAAAACCATATGAGAAGGACTTCGCAGCGTTTTTGACCCCCTAAACACCCAAATTTGACCCCCCCTTAGAATTTTTGAAAATTGCTCATCTTCGAATACATCCTTTTTTATGGCAATACGAACGGTTTGGCGAAATTTGGAATTTTTATCATGTACCCAAGGACAGTCACACCTTCTGGAGTGACACATAAACACTTATATATATTTGTTAAAATCCAGAGATGAATACAGGATACTCTGAAACGGATTCGCCAACAAAAAAATTCCGAAAATTCATGTTCTGAAAATGTTGGACCCATTGCAATTGCTTCATTTTCTTGGAAAATTCTCTAAAAAGAACATGAAAACGAGTCCGACTGAGAACCTCCTCGTTTTTTGAAGTCGGTTAACAAATCATGAAAATGTTAACCGACTTTTTTTGCGTATTATTTTTTATTTTTGATAGTTATACACCCGAAAACGAGTCTCGAAAGCGAATTTTTCTATAGGAGCCTCCTTGGGTGAATATAAATAATCAGGCCTCGAACCCAGAATTTTTCATAATTTTTGTAGGGGCCGGAATCTTGTACATAGGTTACATACATCTACAGGCACCCGTACGTTTTACATAAACACAAACATATACATTTGTCTGAAACATATTATGGATATGGTATCAGGTTTGGTGAACACTGGCTGAGCCCCAGAAATTATTTTTCAGAGCGATTGCAATACTTTTTCATTGCCCTTCGGGTTGGGTAAGGAATGCAAAAAAAAAGCATTCTACTCCTCGGACGTGAAAAGATTCAATCGCAACACCACAAAGTAGGGGGTTCGGGAACAATCGTTGTTTTTAGTACATAGCGGTAACCCCTTCGTGAGGGATGTTAGCTGTTTCTCAAGTCGTAGGACGAGCTGCGATGAAAGGGGTAAAAAATACCCCGGAGGACAGAGCGAAGGGATGTACTTGTTGAAGGAGATTGGGAAACTCAATCCTCCCAACCGGTTCGCCTAACTAGCTAACATGTGCCCTTCCCTATTCACATTCATCTACCTGAATAACTGAAGATTAAAGTAGGTTCCTACTTTTCTACTTGAGATGATGTGTGTGTGGGGGGGGGGGGGGATCCTGTTGCTTCTTCTGTGTCGACGTGAACGTTTTCTTTTCTTTTTTTATTGCTTGGTGTCAGGTTACCCTTAACAAAAAATGAAAATGCCCTTATTGAGAACCTTCGACGCAATCATGTTACATGAATCGAGGAATGAAAGTACTAACCCGAGGGGAAAATATTTCTTACATAATAATATTGGTTTATTATTCTGTGAATAATACACCTATGTAGTCGCTCAGCAAACAATTTGTATAACAACCCCTCAAAATTTGATCTTTTCCGTTTCAAGGTGCGTAGATTCCAAAAACGCAATGTCCGTCCGCCGTACGCCTTATCACGTGTACAGGCTTCATTTTCGGTCTAAAAAATTCGTTCTTTCGCTCACATGCTCTATTTGGGTCCTAGTTGTGTCGATAAACTTTGCAGCCTGATCGGAATATACCCAGGGGTGTTATGAGTGAAAATGTGTATAAAAATAGGTACTTTTTGTATTTTAGTAACATGTTAGTAACACGAGCTTTTGAGGTATCGTTTTCCATGTTTTTGGGGACGAGAAGACCGAATATGAAGTCGATTTTGACCAAAGAGTGGAAAATTGAGTTCTACCGAATGTTCAGCTCCCAAAATTGATTTTTTTATGAGTCAAAAACCTGGGAAATCGTCTGAAATCTCCATTAATTTGTATAATAACACTAAAAAAGTGTCAGCACGTGGATCAAGACGATTAAATGGCACCACCAGTGATCGAAGATCATTTGGAAAAACAGGAGCGTAACTAATTCGTGTTTTAGGGGCCAAAATTGGTGGAAACCACCAGAAATAGCTATTTCAATTATTGCACATGAAAGAAACAATAAATGAACAGCCAAAATTTCTGTAGGTGTGTCCAGTACAATAATAAACCCATGTGACAAGGACTTTGCAGCGTTTTATACTAATGGCGATGTTTGTATAGGTACTTCGGTAGAGACGTCGCATTAAGTTGGCCTTAAAAAAGTATGAAATTTTTGTGTTCAAGCCAATTGAACTGCGTCATCAACACTGGGATTCGCTGGTATTAATCAGTGCATTCGGAGTGAATCGTTACCATAAATATAGGTATTTAAAAAAAAAAGTTCCTCTAAGTACTCAATATTCAAGCACGTATCCAACATTCGTGGGAAACAGATGCTCAGGAATACATTTGTATCGAGAAAATTTTCAATATTTCATGTATAAACATTTTTGGGCCCATGGACTGCAATAGCGTATTTTTCCGGAAAATTCACGAAATAATAAGAAAACGTCTGCCAAGTTGGGTAGGCAGTATAGCTGCCCCACTTATTGTATATGCGTAATAGGATCAAACATTTCAACATTTTTTCAACATTTCATGTTCGCGCATGCGCAGACGAAAGTTACAGTACTATTTCAATGAAATTTATAAGGAACTTTAAAAGTATTATTCCTGATCGACCATCCAAGTTTGAACTCATTTCAACGATATAATTACCGTAGTTATGGGCGTTTCAATTACTTCAAGTTTGCGCATGCGCATATGAGGGTTTCGGTACGATTTCAATGATTGTGATAAGGGACCATCTGCGATCCAATCCGCGTGTACCCTCAACATTTCAGCTCTCTACGACTATTTTTCGCGTAGTTAGGAGCGTCCCAAGCAACATGTTTTCAACATTTCATGTTCACGCATGCGCAAACGAAAGTTACAGTACGAGTCCAATGAAATTCAAAAGAAACTATCAAAGTATTATTCGTGATCGACCCTTCAAGTTTGAACTCATTTCAACGACATTCAAGGTAGTTATGGGCGTCTCAAGTACTTCAAGTTTGCGCATGCGCAGACAAAACTTACAGTACTTCTTCAATGAGTACTTTTTTGATTTTGGTATGGGAGCAGCTGTGACTCAACACGCACCTACCTTCCAGATTTCCGCCCACTTCTACCATTATTTCGGGTAGTTATGGGCGTTTCAAGTACTTCACGTTTGCGCATGCGCAGACGAAAGTTACAGTACTTCTTCAATGAGTACTTTTTTGATTTTGGTATGGGAGCAGCTGTGACTCAACACGCACCTACCTTCCAGATTTCCGCCCACTTCTACCATTATTTCGGGTAGTTATGGGCGTTTCAAGTACTTCACGTTTGCGCATGCGCAGACGAAAGTTACAGTACTTCTTCAATGAGTACTTTTTTGATTTTGGTATGGGAGCAGCTGTGACTCAACACGCACCTACCTTCCAGATTTCCGCCCACTTCTACCATTATTTCGGGTAGGTAGTTATGGGAGTTACAAGGAATTGACCACACAGACAGACAGACACGCAACAAGAAATTTTTACAATTAACTTTCATACAAGCTTTTACATTTAATGTTCCTTGATGTCTGAAACGCAAAACGGTAGGTAGTGGAAATTTTGATATTGGAGGACATAAACTTTGCATTCCTTGGATTCATGTTGAGTAAAAAAAAATGCATGTCCTCCAAAATGGAGATTTCCATTACCATTTTTCGTTTCAGAGATCAAGGAACATGTTTGGTTCCGTGTCTGTCTGTCTGTCTGTCCGCCTCTCCGTTTGTCTCTCTGTGGTCAACTCCGTGTAAAGCCCATAACTACCCGAAATAATGGTAGAAATGGGCTGACATTTGGAGGGTAGGTTCACCCTAGCCCCCTACCCAGGGTAGGGTTGGGTCACAGATGGTCCCATACCAAAATCATTGAGAAAATACACTAAATGTCGTCTGCGCATGCGCAAACTTGAAGTACTTGAAACGCCCATAACTACCTTAAATTTCGTTGAAATGAGTTCAAACTTGAAGGGTCGATCAGGAATAATACTTTGATAGTTCCTTTTGAATTTCATTGGAATCGTACTGAGCTTTGATTTGCGCATGCGTGAACATGAAATGTAGAAAAAATGTTCCTTGGAACGCTCCTAACTACGCGAAAAATAGTCGTAGAGAGCTGCAATTTTGAGGGTACACGCGGGTTGGATCGCAGATGGCCCCTTATCACAATCATTGAAATCGTACCGTAAGGGCGCATGCGTGAACATGAAATGTAGAAAAAAGGTTCCTTGGAAGGCTCCTAACTACGCGAAAAATAGTCGTAGAGAGGTGAAATTTTGAGGGTACACGCGGGTAGGGTCACAGATGGTCCCTTACCAAAATCATTGAGAAAATACACTAACTTTCGTCTGCCCAAGCGCGAACATGAAATGTTGAAAAAATGTTGAAATGTTTGATCCTATTACGCATATACAATAAGTGAGGAAGCTATACTGCCCACCCAACTTGGCAGACTTTTTTTACTCAATCACGAATTTTATTTTTACTCAATCACGAATTTTTTTTACTCAATCACGATTCCAAAGCTTCCCTACCTTCGGTAGTATGAAAAAAAAAATTTCAAGGTATCCGTACTATTGTGTAAAAAGCTGATACAGCGAGAAACCGGAGTTTAAATATGGACAATTTGAAATAACATTGGGACTTAACAAGTACGAGTAGGTATGGTAGGTCAACCAAACCACACAAGTGTATGGTAAGTCAATTAAATCACACAAGTAGGTATGGAAGGTCAACCAAATCACACAAGTAGGTATGGTATGGTGGGTCAATAAAACTTAACCTTTTATCGGAAATCTACGATGGTGTGAAACGGATCGGCAATTTGATCAAACCCCTCATTACAAATTTTCGTGAATATATATTACTATATTAAACGTTTCGCGATTTTAGTCATTTTTTGCCCCCTAAAAGTTGAACTTGACCCACAAATTTCGTTATTGAAATAGTCCCAGGGTTTCAGTACAAAATCACCATTCCATAACACATTTCAGAAAATCATATAATTTTTCAGCCATTTTAGATTTTAGCCATTATAGATTAGAGATTTCAGCTATTTGTACTGATTTTTGACCCTTAAACTCAAATTTGACCTTTTAGAATTTTTGAAATTGCTCATCTTCGAACTCATGCTTTTGTCTGGCAATACGAACATTTTGGCGAAATTTGGAATTTTTCGTCATGTAACCAAGGTCAGTCTGGAGTGATATATATATAATAAAAATTGGGTCAATATAGAAACCATATTCAAGGTTCTTATGTGAGAATTAAAACATGGAAAACGATACCCATTTTTCACCCATAACACCCTTGGGTATAATACTATCGGACTGCGAAATTTCGGGACCCATTTAGGGCCCAAGTGGAGCTTGTGTGCGAAAGAACGAATTTGTTAGACCGAAACTGAAGTAGATTCGGATGATACGGCGGACGGACATTGCATTTTAGGAATCTACGCACCTTGAAACGTAAAAGAACAAACGCTGCACAGTCCTTGTCACATGGGTTTATTATTCTATTGGACATACCTACAGAAATTTTGGCTGTTAATTAATTGTTTCTATCATGTGGAACAATTGAAATAGCTATTTCTGATGATTTCCACCAATTTTGGCCCCAAAAACATGAAATAGGTACGCTTTTTTTTCTTTCAAATCATCTTTCATCATTGGAAGTGCCTTTAATGGTCTTGATTCACCTGTTTACACTTTTTCTAGTGTCATTATACACATTGATGGTGATTTCAGACAATTTTCCAGGTTTTTTATTCATAAAAAACCAATTTTGGGAGCTGAACCTTTGGTAAAACCTCAATTTCCGCGTCTTTGGTCAAAATTGACATCGTATTCGGTCTTCTCGTCCCAAAAACCATGGAAAACGATACCTCAAAAGCTCCTGTTACTAACATGTTACTAAAACACAAAAAGTACCTATTTTTATACACATTTTCGCTCATAACACCCCTGGGTATATTCCGATCGGGCTGCAAAGTTTCGGGACACAACTAGGGCCCAAATGGAGCATGTGTGCGAAAGAACGAATTTTTTAGACCTAAAATGAAGCAGTTACGCGTGATACGGCGGACGGCGTTGGATTTTGGTTTATTATTCTGTGAATAATACACCTATGTATTCGCTCACCAAAAAAATTTTATAACACCCCCTCAAAATTTTTTCTTTTCCGTTTCAAGGTGCGTAGATTCCAAAAATGCAATGTCCGTCCGCCGTATCACGTGTACCGGCTTCATTTTCGGTCTAAAAAATTCGTTCTTTCGCACACATGCTCCATTTGGGCCCTAGTTGTGTCCCGAAACATTGCAGCCCGATCGGAATATACCCAGGGGTGTTATGACTGAAAATTTGTGTAAAAATGGGTACTTTTTGCGTTTTAGCAACATGTTAGTGACATGAGCTTTTGAGATATCGTTTTCCATGTTTTTGGGGACGAGAAGACCGAATATGAAGTCGATTTTGACCAAGGAGTGGAAAATTGAGGTTGTACCAAAGGTTCGGCTCCCAAAATTTGTTTTTTAAGAGTCAATAACCTGGAAAATTGTCTGAAATCACCATCAATTTGTAGAATAACACTAGGAAAAGTGTCAACACGTGGATCAAGACGATTAAATTGCACAACCAAGGATCAAAGATAATTTGAAAAAAAAAAAAGGAGCGCACCTAATTCAAGTTTTGGGGGCCAAAATTGGTGGAGACCAGAACAAGAACATAAAAGCAACAATAAATGAACAGCCAACATTTCTGTAGGTATGTCCAATAGAATAATAAACCCATGTGACCAAGGAGTTTGCAGCGTTTTTGGAATCTACGTACCTTGAAACGGAAAAGAAAAAAATTTGAGGGGGTGTTATAAAAATGTTTTCCTGAGCGAATACATAGGTGTATTATTCACAGAATACTAAACCAAAAATGAAAACCACAGTTGGCGTCTGACGCATAGGTAAAACTCTGAACCCATATTGAAATGAGTAGAATGATTATTATCTCTCAGTCGTTATCACTGATACCCATATTCCTGATATGCGTACAAATAAAACAACTGAGGAGGAGCTGTACCGATGTTTAATGTAGAACCAAATGTAAAGTTGAAAGTAGGTATCTACGTGTAATTGACGAAAAATCAATGTAGGTACTGTGGCAATGAGTTGAGTTCATCACTTAAGGATGGGGCTTAACTTAGTAAACCTATGATCAAAGAGGAGCCAGTTGAAATTGTCTTACTTAGGCAGGTTGGTACAACATTGTACCTACCACCTACTTCCTATACGAAATGCTGCAACATGTGTACCCCTGTTCTACACAAGTCTTTGGCCACGACCTTTCTGCATTGCTTGTTCGTGCTGCGGGCTAACTCATCATTTATTGTAGGCGTTGCGTTATAATTTGTCCACCCAGGGAAGTGGCTTTCTAGTGATATACCCGGCCACAGAACAGAAGACTGTTCGGCTCAACGTCTGATTAATTTGGAACAAAAAACGCTGCAAACTCCTTGGTCACATGGGTTTATTATTCTACTGGACATACCTACAGAAATGTTGGCTGTTCATTTATTGTTTCTTTCATGCGCAATAATTGAATGAAATAGTAATTTTTGATGGTATCCACCAATTATGGCCCCCCAAAAGCACGATCTCGGCTCCTTTCTTCCTTTTTTATTTATTTTTATTACAGATTATTTTTGAACATTGATAGCGCCATTTAATTCTCTCATGTTACTAACGTGTTACTAAAACACAAAACGAATATATTTTTATACACATTTTCACTCATAACACCACTGGGTATATTCCGATCGGGCTGCAAAGTTTCGGGACACAACTAGGCCCAAATGGAGCATGTGAGCGAAAGAACGAATTTTTTAGACCGAAAATGAAGCCGGTACACGTGATACGGCGGACGGCGGACGGACATTGCATTTTTGGAAACTAGGTACGCACCTTGAAAGAGAAAGAAAAAATGTTGAGGGGTGTTACAAAATTTTTTTGCTGAGCGAATACATAGGTGTATTATTCACAGAATAATAAACCAATCAGCGTTGCGCTATGTATTTGAAAAAATTAATGGTTCAGTTCGAGTTTATTGATGGGATTTTAAAGAAACGTGAAGTCCATTCGCTGGAGCCAGTTACACATTTCATCAGAAAGGTAGGTAAGGAAACAACAAAAATATAGACCAACTATTCACCACTGTTTGCATTGAAATTGAATAGCTAGCTGTAATTGAACCCCCCCCCCCCCCCCCCCCCCCAACCATCGATTGATATCCATTTTGCACGTCGACGGAGGAAGTTGGATGTGCACATTCTATATACAGGGTGTCTACAGTTATCATAGGACAAACTCAGGGAATCGATTCTACAGCTAATTTGCAACAACTTTTTTCTTGTAACAATTTTTTTTAGTGCATGAAAAACCCGAGTTTTTTGCTTTTAATTTGTTTTCTCGTTTTCGACTCTGCCTCATAAAAACTGCCGTAAATCCCTTATTTATCAATGTAATCTCAAATCTGAGGAGTCTTTGGAAAGAACGTCAAATTTCCAATCTCTTTGATAATAAATCCGATCGTTTTAATTAGTCCTGGTTGGTGGAAAAATGGCCAATGTTCAAAATTTGAAGATTCCTTAAAAATCACCGTTTTTTCTTTCGTTTTTTGCACTATTAGTACGGAGGTTTTACGGCGTGCACTCCTCGGGAAAAACTTGCCCAGAATCTCAGCTTTCCAACGGAATAAGAAAAAAATTTCAGAGTGAATTTTTGTGGAGAAAATGACGTTTGAGTCCTGAAAAACGTGGGTTTTTAGGTGAAAATCAGCGTTTTCCACCAAAAGCCGACTTGCTTCATGAAAATATTTTTTGGCATCTCATATATTAAACTGATTCAGTTTAAAAAATAACATCGCGAATAGGGATGGTTCTACTGTAGGTTCTCAAAATGCCCCCCCCCCCCCCCCCCCCCCCTTGCTGAACACAAAGGCGGCATCTTTTGGGCACGCTCCTCGTGACGTCCCGTAGTTGGCGAGCATTTTGCAACACCCCGCCGCATTCCTGCACTCTGGAAAAATAGAATGTATTAGTTTGAGTAATCATTTAGGTAGTAGCGGAGTCAGGTCATTGTATCCACAGAAATTTTGGTAACTAACGTTTTCTGTCATTTTAAGAACTGTTTTTTCATTACAACTTGGAATCTGCTTGCTTCCTGATGAGGGTTTCCCACGTGTCCACAGCTTCTGCGTAGACTAAGGGCTTCAGCGTACCCCACACTTAGAAGTCCACAGGGGTCGGAACAGGGCTCCTGGGTGGCCAGGGTACTGGCCCATAACGCCCGAATCATCCGTGATTGGATGAACGTCCATTTTCCCGGGCGATGGATCAGTCAATAAAAGAAGTTCTTCAAATTACAGAAAACGTTAGTTACCAAAATTTCAGTGGATACAATGACCTGACTCCGCTACTACCTAAATGATTACTCAAACTAATACATTCTATTTTTCCAGAGTGCAGGAATGCTTGGGAAGCGGCGGCTCATCCCGGAGAGTGGAGGGTCGTGTCATCAACCCGTCCTGGTAAATATGCGTATGTAAACAATGAGAAGCCGGGTGAAAGGACAGGCGATAAGAAGAAGTTGGCGTGGTCAATCGCAAGGCGAGGCAGTTGAACCTAGTGATTGGGCAATGCAATATGGAGGAGACCGTAGTTGTAAAAGTAGTTCTTTCGACAGAACAAAGCGTAAAAGTATCCCAACCCTGCCCAAGTCCATAGACGAGGTGCTCTCTGCGCTGCAAACAATGGACATTCGCACCAGCATTTTTTCTTCTACTGGCGAATGAGAAGCACATCGTCATATTCACTTGTGAGACAAATCTACGATGCCTCGTCACGTGCAACAGGGTGTATATGGATGGAACGTTCGACTACTCACCCAACTTTTTCGTCCAGCTGTTTACAATCCATGGATACGTTCTTATTTTTAAATCAATATACTTTCATATAAAATCGTGGCAAAATAATAAATATAAATAAATACATGTAATACAAACATAAATACATGTAGTGTATGCATACATGTAGATCCAGGTGGATTAATACACTCATCGCACGACAATCCCCCGAAGACGACCTCTACCTCTATGTTAAGAGTGTTAGTACCCACTTCGGGGGAATTCTCGATCGTCCCGAGTGATTTGAATAATACATTGTTTATTGTTGACTATGTACCCCATAATCTCTATTATTACGACTTATTAAAGACTTGTCTTGTTTTATTTGCTTCGCGTTCTATCGAACTTTACCACGGGGGATGAGTTGAGAACAACAGAGTTCTCTACGGAGATGGATTGCCTACACAGGGACGGATTGGCGAAAAGCTAATGGGGACGGGTCGCCATGATATTTCGCCGGCGGGGGTGGATCGCCGGTTTCCCTTTTCAGGACTCAAACGTCATTTTCTCCACAAAATTTCACTCTGAAATTGTTTTTCTTATTCCGTTGGAAAGCTGAGATTCTGGGCAAGTTTTTCCCGAGGAGTGCACGCCGAAAAACCTCCGTACCAATAGCGGAAAAAAACGGTGATTTTTAAGGAATCTTAAAATTTTGAACTTTGGCCATTTTTTTTCACCAATCAGGACTAATTAAAACAATCGGATTTATCATCAGAGAGATCGGAAATATTACGTTCTTTCCAACGGACTCCTTAGATTTGAGATTACATTGATAAATAAGGGAGTTATGGCAGTTTTTATGAGGCAGAGCCGAAAACGTGAAAAAAAATTAAAAGCAAAAAACGCGGGTTTTCCATGCGCTAAAAAAAAAAAATTGTTACAAGACAAAAGTTGTTGCAAATTAGCTGTAGAATCGATTCCCTGAGTTTGTCCTATAATAACTGTAGACACCCTGTATATAGAAGAACCTGGGGGCCTGTTCACCTAAGCGAAAGATATATATCATTTCGGTCCTCTCTCGGCAGAAGACATTTTTATAGTATCCATGACAGAGTTATTCGGTAACTTCTAAAAGAAATGGTTGGCGGCGATCTTGGCATTTTCGATCTCTTCAGAAGAGACATCTAATTAGGTATATTTCTCTTTCTCTTTCTCATTTCTCGTTTGTTTGATGTTGATATCCTGTATCACATACGTGACCACTCGGTCATTCTGATCGCGTTTTTTTCTCATCTCATAAAGTTAAGTCGATTGTTCATTAAAATCTATATATAATATCGATTCATGAGCAAAAACATCTTGAGGTAGGTCACGGGTGATATTCAGTAAAATAAACGAACACGGGAGACATCGGAAAAGACTGACTCCCGAGGGTCACTCTCTCTCCCGGGAGATTTGCAAAACAGATGATCTCTTTTCACTATCTCTTTTAGTAAATGGGACCCCTGTTCCTTCCCCTCTGTTGGATATGAGTATAGGAACCTGTTCCTACCCCCCAAACCTTGAAGTTTCTTTCATCGCTGTTTGGCGGGCTGCTTTTTTCCCCAGCAGGCGAAAACCCCGCCAAACAGCGTTGAAAGAAATTTCAAGGTTTGGGTGTAGGAACAGGTTTCTATATAATTATACATATATGCACATCCAACTTGCTACTTTGGCGAGCAAAATGGATATCTATCCTTTGCGGCTGAGGAGGTTTTGTTGGCGGGTAAATTTTTACAACAGGGATGCTGGGGGGGGGGGGGGGGGGGATCACATCATTTTGCATTGATGAAGTGAACATTTTCTCAATAGGTACTCACTAAGTATGTACCTACTTACTACCTACTTAGGGGGGGGGGGTTTGAGGTAGTATTTTTTCTATCTACCTAAACATTTTTTCTCAGTACCTACCTGCTGACCTGAAATTTTCAAAAGGGGGGGGGGGGGGACAAGATGCACCCCCCTCCCCCCCCTTTTGAAATTTTCAATAATCCTAATTCCATGGAGCATAAAAAATGTGTGT
>OX940974.1:152708250-152742527 GCA_954871275.1 Leptopterna dolabrata
ACACCCCCTCAAACTTTTTTCTTTTCCGTTTCAAGGTGCCTAGATTCCAAAAATGCAATGTCCGTCCGCCGTACGCCGTATCACGTGTAAAGGCTTCATTTTCGGTCTAAAAAATTCGTTCTTTCGCACACATGCTCCATTTGGGCCCTAGTTGTGTCCCGAAACTTATCAGCCCGATCGGAATATACCCAGGGGTGTTATGAGTGAAAATGTGTGTAAAAATAGGTACTTTTTGCGTTTTAGCAACATGTTAGTTACATGAGCTTCTGAGATATCATTTTCCATGTTTTTGGGGACGAGAAGACCGAATATGAAGTCGATTTTGACCAAAGTGGAAAATTGAGTTCTACCAAATGTTCAGCTCCCAAAATTGATTTTTTATGAGCGAAAAACCTGGGAAATCGTCTGAAATCACCATCAGTTTGTATAATAACACTGGAAAAAGTGTCAACACGTGGATCAAGACAATTAAATGGCACTACCAATGATCAAAGATAGTTATTTAAAAAAAGAAAAAAAAGAAGCGTACCAAATTTGTATTTTAGGGGCCAAAATTAATAGAAACCATCAGAAATGGCTATTTCTATTATTACGCATAAAAGAAACAATAAATGAACAGCCAACATTTCTGTAGGTATGTCCAATAGAATAATAAACCCATGTGACAAGGACTTTGCAGCGTTTTCACTCATAACACCCCGGATATTCCGATCGGGCTGCAAAGTTTCGGGACACAACTAGGGCCCAAATGGAGCCTGTGTGCGGAAGAACGAATTTTTTAGACCGAAAGTAAAGTAGATATGCATGATACGGCGGGCGGACATTGCATTTTTGGAATTTACACACCTTGAAACGTTAAGTAGAACATTTTGAGGGGGTGTTATAAAATTTTTTTGCTGAGCGAATACATAGGTGTATTATTCACAGAATAATAAACCAAAAGGTGTGTAAAAATAGGGTTTTTTGGTGTTTTAGTAACATGAGCTTGTGGGGTATAATTTTCCGTGTTTTTTTGGGACGACAGACCGAATATGAAGTCGATTTTAACCAAAGAGTGGAAAATTGAGTTTCGAACGAAGTTTCACTCTTAAATTTACGTTAAATTTTGGTCTAAAATCGTCGTTCTTCCGCACACAGTTTGAGTCCCCATTTGGGAACACATTTGGGTCCTAGTTGTGATCCGAAGCTCGGCAGCCCAATCAGAATACACCCAGGGGTTTTATGGTGATGGTTGGGGGGGGGGGGGGGGGGAGATGGGTGTAACACTGCGTGTTTTCTAGGGTTTTTTTAGGTTTCAGCAACATGAGCTTGTGAGGTATCGTATTCCATGTTTTTTAGGGCGAGAAGACCGGATATTAGGTTGATTTTGACTAAAGCGTGAAGAAGTGAGGGGTTGTAACGAAGGTTCAGCTCCAAAAATTCATTTTTTATTAGTCAAAACCTGGGAAATTTAGAATAATGAGCCCATGTGACAAGGACTTAAATTCAGGTTGAGTTAGGCCTAAAATCGTCTTCTTCTGCACACAGTTTGGGTCCCCATTTGGGAACACATTTGGGTCCTAGTTGTGCTCCGAAGCTGGGCAGTTCCGATCGGCATACACCAAGGGGTGTTACGCCTGAAAAATGGGTGTAAAAATAGGGGTTTTCAAGGGCTTTTTTTTAGGTTTTAGTAACATGACATTGTGAGGTATCGTTTTCCATGTTTTTTTAGGGCAAGAAGATCGAATATGAAGTTAATTTTGACCTGAGTGAATAATTGAGGTTGTACTGAAGGTTGAGCTCCCAAAATTAATTTTTTATGAGTTGATAACCTGGAAATTGCGGTCAACAAAAAGAATCTCAGACTGAAAAAAAATACAGTGATAATTTTTCAAAGTTGTTTCAGCGTTGTATCAACGTTTTTAAACGTTTCAACGATAAGCAGTGATATTACGTTTATTTATGTTTATTACGTTGGTATTTTCATTAATAAAGAGCTTATCCGACCATCATTTGTTGAATTTTATTTGATTTCAATGTGGAAAAGAAATATAAATAGAGGTTTTGGAGGACCCCACCCACTCCAAACGCCATCTGAAAACGTCCACTAACTGAAGGATAACAGGGAATTTATTGATACTAGAAGAATCCTAAGCGGAGCGCTCCTTTGAAATATATAGATTTGTAGAGTTGAAGATTTGGCCTGGTGAACTGATCACGATTGTTCTTATGTAAGAAGATAATTATACAGAACTGAACGGTCTGATCGGAAAATTGATGAGTAGGTAGTCCTGAATGGCGGTGATTCCAAATCCTAGCCTCAAGGCGCAAGGCCCTTTAGAGAAATAGGGCTCCAGAATCCAGTGAGGAAGCTTGCTCGTCAGAAAACGCCATCAGTCGAGTAGAAATGCAAGGCGAACCAAGATGCACAAGAAAACGCTGCAAATTCCTTGTCACATGGGTTTATTATTGTTTATTGTTCTGTGTACATACCTACAGAAATGTTGGCTGTTCATTTATTGTTTCTTTCATGCGCAGTAATTGAAATAGTTATTTTAGATGGCTTCCAAAATTTTGGCCCCCAAAAACACGACCTCGGCTCCCCTCCCCCCCTCCACCTTTTCCCCTCCTTTTTTTCACAGGTTATCTTTGAACATTCATAGTGCTATTTAACTGTCTCGATTCACCTGCTAAAACTTCTAGTGTTATACAAATTTATGGAGATTTCAGACAATTTTCCAGGTTTTTGACTCATAAAAAATTAATTTCGGGAGCTTCACCTTTGTTACAACCTCAATTCTTCACTCTTCGGTCAAAATCAACTTCATATTCGGTCTTCTCGCCCTAAAAAACATGGAAAACGATACATCACAAGCTCATGTTCACTAAAACCTAAAAAAAACCCTCGAAACCCCCTATTTTTACACCCATTTTTCACCCATAACGCCCCTGGGTGTATTCCGATCGGGCTGCCGAGCTTTGGAGCACAACTAGGACCCAAGTGTGTTCCCAAGTGAAGAACCAAACTGTGTGCGGAAGAACGACGATTTTAGACCAAAATTTAACGTAAATTTAAGGCTGAAACATCGTTTGAACCTCAATTTTCCACTCATAGGTCAAAATCGACTTCATATTCGGTCTTATCGTCCCCAAAAACATGGAAAATGATATCTCAGAAGCTCATGTTACTAAAACACAAATAAAAGAAAAAACAACTATTTGTATACCCATTTTTCACTCATAACACCCCTGGGAATATTCCGATCGGGCTGCAAAGTTTCGGGACACAACTAGGGCCCAAATGGAGCATTTGTGCAAAAGAACGACTTTTTTAGACCGAAAATGAAGCCGGTACACGTGCTACGGCGGACGGACATTGCATTTTTGGAATCTACACACCTTGAAACGGAAAAGAAAACATTTTGAGGGGGTGTTATACAAATTTTTTGCTGAGCGAATACATAGGTGTATTATTCACAGAATAATAAACCAAAAGGTGTGAGAGGCGTTTAGGTCTGCCTTGAATATCCTGGAACATCGGAAACAGAGAAGGTGCTCCAATTAGACGTCTGCTGGCTTGATAGTTGAGTCGATCGCTCGTAATCATAGCAGTCGGATGGAGTAGAAGAGACGAAATAGGCAGGAAGAGAAGAAATTAAGGATGCTCAGCCCCAAGAATCATAGAAAATACCGAAAAGCTGCGGGATACTGAGACTTGCAAGTGGCTTGAAATAGGCAGTTGAAGAAGAGAGATCGGACCAGGTGCAGGTGGTTCAAACCAATGGAACCGATTAGGCGAATCGCCAGCAGCCGCTCGTCAAGTTTCCGCAGGCCGATGAACACCAATGGATCTCCAAAACACTAGGCACACTCCACTGAAAGGTAATGTACAGCGAGGCCTATACCTATTCCAAATAATATCATTTATAATATAGTACTACTATATTATAATATAGTACGAGTATGTAGTACGTATACTATTAATATATACCTCAAGCCAATGCAATGCGATACCTCAAGCCAATGTGACTTGAAATATTTTTACGCAAACGAGAATGTAAAATGTGAAAACGTGAAAATTGAACACTATCATAGAATAATAGTAACCAAACATTAAGAAAACATTTAATACAAGTTGAAAGTAAAAAATTAAATTATAAACTAAGGGGTACCTACACTATAGAACGTCAAATTTAACGTCAGTTTAAATAACGATTATTTAAGAACATTTCTACCTAGGTAACCAACTAATGACTACGGGAAAAGTGAACATTCGTAACAAATGAAATACCCACTCATTGATACCCCAAAATGAGAGAGGGCTAATGCAATTAACGAATTAACTAGGTGGTGAGGAAGCAGAAAAGCGAAGATAGTAAATATTAGAAGAATGTTACCAATCTTTTATTACCTTTATCACGATTTACTGTTGGCCTAACACGGGCAAGCGCAATCCTGAAACAAAACGGATCCAAATCAGCACATGCATTCGATATCAGTCATAAATGTGAGGAAGTTTGATATCAGTACGATGCAACAAGCGAAAAAAGACAACGTGTTATCGAACTGAATCCAATTCGTTCTTCGCAGCAGCGCCATTCTAAAACTGCAAACCGTTGGATTTCGCCTTTGTGTAATTCAATAGGTACCAACGCTTTATGCAGTTGCAATCTAACAACAAAAGGTCCTATTAAGGTACTAGTGAGCCAGTTCTCGTAAAAAATGAATGTTGGAGTAACTTGATAAGCCAGTCCGTTGCTATTTTACCGGCACCGGAGGTTACAAAATTCGGGATCATTTTAGGTCAGCTGCTCTTGCAGCACAGACAAATGAATATTTCAAACTTGATACCACAACCTTGAGACACTTATAAGAACTTGAGACACTTATCTTTAACCCTTTCAACCCGGCTGAGAATCAAGTTTCGCTGCACTGCCTAACCGGGAATGATTCTATTCGCATGGATATTGATACAAAAATCACCTCGACTGATACAAAAATCCATCATTTGGAACTCTCACCATGGTGAGACTCATCGACGTTTGCTGCTGGGACACATAGGTCCCGCAGGTCTGGTAGAGTCATATACAGGTGGGACTCTACTGTCCCACAATGATTTTCCACCTACCGTGTTGGAAAAAGCATGATGAATTCATACCCATTCTTCAGTATTCCATAGACCCTAAAACGATGGGAAAATTGAAGCAGTAGGTAATTCAGTTCCCGGGATATAATGTGTCCCAGCAGGTTTATTAGTGCAATAACCTGATGGGACATACACGTCCCACCAGGGGTGAAAGGGTTAAAGCCATTGTGTTTTGGGTGATCTCGTATTGTGAGAGCAATCCATATTATTCAAATTATAATTCCTTCCGTCAGTACATTAATAAGAATCATGAACATTTAAGTATGGTTCCATTCCACTGCATGCCATTTTTGAAAACAATCAGCAGAATTTTCTCAATTTTTAGGGACACCCCTCAGAAGCTTGGTGGGATTGCCAAAAGCTTATTCCTATACCCAGAGGCGACCCTATTTTTTTCCATTTCGGTTTGAAGGGTCAGCACTCAATGGAGAGAGAAAAAAAATGATCAACTACTTTCAGATCATTCAACAACAAATCCGTAAAAAAAACCCATAGATATGTGTGTGTGTGCGCGCGCGCCGCGCAAATTTTGTATCAGATGTCCAGGCCACAATTCTCAACCGATTTGCATGATTATTTTTTATTCGACGCATTTTGAGTCTAGCTGTGCACTACGTCGCCGGAATTTCAAAATTCACTTCAGGAGGGGGTAATGGAGGGGATATTAAAACTGTGAGCGATGCCCAGTCCAAAATTCTCATCCGATTTCCGTGGTTCTATTTCTAAACAATAAAATTTTGCGTCTAGTTGTGCATTACGTCGCCGGAATTTCGAAATTAACTTCGGGAGTAGGGGTAATGGAGGGGTAATATTGAAGTTATAGTGTGGAGATTGCCACACAATACTTCCATGTTCTTCATAATAGTATGGATACTGTACCCATAATAGTATGGATACAAGTGTGGCGGCAGGGACCCCGACTGGCCGCCCATTTCGGCTGACGGCACTACCATTGCGTGCGGCCCGACTGGCTCCTCATGTTGGCCTGGATCATGGGAATACTACGAGTATACTGAGCACGGAAATGTAATGTACCTACTTGCATAGAAACCTCACTTTCTGACACCACACCAACATCATTTAGCTAGCAAACCTAGAAAATGTTGAACCCATTGACATATTTTTTGCTGTCAATCAGCCAAATCGAATGTGATCGAGCTCAAAATCAACAGACATGATTTAGACATCCTAAAGGACATTTTGGCACTAATCTCATTTTTACGCGTTGAAAATCGAAAAATTGGAAAACCCGTCATAACTTCCTTATTTTTCCTAGAAAGCTTTTCCTGGTCGCAAATCGAGGAGTTAACCGATTTGCCCCCCACCCAAATTGAAAAATACCTTATTTTGAGGAAGTTATGACCATTCAAAATTCCAACATACATACGTACATAAATACGGAGCGACATCAAGCGGAAAACCGTGTAGATACTCGTTTTGAGCACTTCTGAACAAGATATCATGGTTTTCTTGAACACTTATATTCACATAAACACATAAAATCACTGAAAGTGGTATGGAAATGAGACTTAAGACAGAAAAATACCATTTCAGCTGTTTTTCATACAGAATAGGGGTCAAATTTGGATTTTTGGGGGGTCGAAAATTGGAATTAAGGGCTAAAATCAATAATAACTCACCTGACGATGTGTGGGATGGTTTCACGAATGATGAAAATCTTGTTCTCAAAACAGAGTGAGTCAAATTTGACCTTATAAGAGATAAAAATCTGTAAAAATGGCTTAAACCAAGAACAAATGATATAATTGCACGAGAAGTGGTATCGCTTATCGCTATATAATCTTTTTACACAATAGCACTAATATTTCTTTGAAAATTAGCTCTTAAAGCCATGCTGCATGACTGGATCTTTAAGCTTCTAGGGGAAGTAGCCCGAAAAAAACTTGTAAGAATATTCAACAGATGGCAACACCGTCGAGGGCAATTTTATCTTCGCTCGCAGTTCGCTAATAATATTGATCGATTTTCAATCTGTAAATTGCATTGGATTCAGAACCAGCGTAGAATTTCCGCAAATTGGTTCTGGTTCAAAATTTCAAAATTTACTTGGTTAACTGGCGTTCACATTTGGCCCATTTTTCGGAAATCCCAATTAGCCAAGTTCTAGAGGGGTTTGTCCTGATTACTTTGGTCTTTTAACATTTAAAACTGGACCACTAAAACCCCATCAATTCTCGTCCAGAAAGTGATGGGCGGCGGGGGTAGGAGAGGAAGGTGGCTTTTGACTGTGGGCAGGCGGCTTCCCATCGAGTAGGTACTGGAGCCAGCAGGGCAAATCACATTTCATAAATACGCAGCGGGATGAAGAATTCTATAATTATTATTTGTATCTATCATTATTATTCTATAAAATATTTATTGTTATTCATGAAGCGTAACGTTTGTTCTATTAACAAAATCCAAAACAACCATCATTATTCAAGTGAAATAATATCACGATACAACCAACTCGACTTAATACAGCCATGCGTAATTATAATAAGGTATGGGAATACCTTATTATAATTACGCATGGCATTAGGTATGGGATAGCAATGATATCTGGGCTGGATTTATACCGTTTGATTCACGATCATGCTCACGAAGCTTTCGGTGCAAATGACGGCTGGACGTACATGCAGTGCTCCGGGTGGTCACGAAAATTCTTAAGATCGAGATTTTTTCAGAATTTCAAAACGTAAAATTTTAGAATTTAGAAACGTAAAAAGCCGTACTCTTCTATTCAAAGTTTTCAAGCCACGGCGTTCGGGAAATTTCAACCCCTATTTTTCACCCCTTAGAGATGACTGGCAGTAACGCCGAGCTTCGTGGACCAGCTAGAGCCCAAATGGGACCTAAAACCAAATTTAATTGATTTGGTTCATGGTAACTGAGGAGAGTACAAAGTACGGCGGACGGACGGAAATTGTTTTTATTCCATTTCGGATTCGATGTACCGCCCTTAAAACGGAAACCTCATTTTTTTCCCATGCCGATCCACAAAGGTTTAGTATTGAAATAATAAACCAAAAAATATCTGTCTGTCCGCCGCACTTCGCACTTTCTAATTTACCATTAACGAAACAATGAAATTTGGTTTGTGGGTCCCACTTGTGGTATATTTAGTCCGCGAAGGCTTGCGTTACTGTCAGTAAGGGGTGAAAAATAGGGTGTTGTACGTTCTAGAAGAACGCGTAGTTCGAAAACTTTCAATAAATGGGAGGGGGGGGGGGGGGGGAGTTAAAACGTTTTTAAACCGAAAAGTTTCATCAACATGGTCGTGAATGAAACTGTGTAAATCCGGCCCAGATATCACTGCTAAGGAAAACCTGATAATAATCACGCATGGCTGTATGAAATCGAGACGGTTGCTCCGTGATATTATTTCATTTGATGAATGATGGCTGTTTTGAATGTTGTTGATAGGTACTTTTGTAACTTGAACTTTAGATTTTTAGGTCCGATCGTCCTGACATAACGTCGATATTTAAACATATATATAATTTAACTATTGCGCCGGCACTGCTGCAATGTCCTAATTAGCAACTAACTGCCTGTTGTGTGTAATAAAACAGTAGGTGATCTGAAAATTGTCGATGTTGAATAAACAGGAATGTGGCATATCATGTGCAGAGGCGCGCAACTCGTTAAAGAGATAGGGATACAGTAATTGTTGAAATGATTACTTCAAACGGCCAAATAACTAATTATCATTCAGCAGGTCAAATAAATATAAAGATGCTAATTTTATTTGTAACAGAACTTTGTGATGTACGAGATTATGTGAAGCACGAGGGTATGGATTAGAGTAGTTTATAAATCAAATGAGGAAGCATAATAATATATACCTTCCACTGATTTGGTCTTAACTGGAGATAACCACCGCATAGTAATCACCGTAGTTGCATCAGAGAATACGAATTTGGAGGTAACAACAGAGGTATCTAGTAGTCGTGCCTATCGTATTATATGTAATTATAATTTGGAAGGTCCAACTGGCGTTGAAATTAGAGTTCAGGTATTTGGGTGACATATTGCTTCCGAGTCTGCGAAGCAGCGGAAGCCTTGTGTTCACTTTCGTGAGCCAAAAAATTTTTGGCTTCAGAAATCAAAATTTCCACTTGCATTTTGCGTTTCAAAGCCTACTGAACAAATTTGGTTCCGTGTCTGTGGGTCTGTGAGTCTGTCCGCATTTCCTTGTTACAGCCATAACTTCCACGATTTTCAATTGATTCCGCTCAAATTTTGAGGGAAGGTGCGGATAAGGCCCCTTGACGTCCCATACAAATTTCAACATGATTGATCCAGCGGTACGCCCTGCGCATGCGCTAACGTTAAATTCAACAAACACGCATAACTTTCACAATTTTGATTCAATTTCGCTCAAATTTTCAAGGGTTGTTTGGACAAGGCCTAGTGAGTTCCAGTATGAATTTCAGCATGATCGGACCCTCGGTGCGCTCTGCGCATGCGCTGGCGTGAAATAGATTCAATTTCCTTGTTACAGCCGTAGTAACCAAAGATTTCACCCAATTTCAATGTAATTCTCAGGGATTAAGCGGGTAGAGCCCATTGAGGTCCCATATAAATTTCAACATGATAGAGCCAGCGGTTCGCCCTGCGCATGCGCTAACGTGAAATTCTTCAAACACGCATAACTTTCGCAATTATGTATAATGGACGTAATGTATTATGGACGTCATGTTATGTAATATGTATATTTCATGTAATGTTATGTAATGTAATGTAATGTTATGTAATGTAATGTAATGTTATGTAATATGTATATTTCACGTTATGTAATGTAATGTAATGTTATGTAATGTAATGTAATGTTATGTTATTTTGCTTCCGAGTCTGTTCTATTTCATAATGGGTCACTCTGATTGTGACGAGGAAGCTCCTGTGCCATCACCTTGGCAGTGTATTTAGTTTGTCTCTCGAATCCGTTTTGGGTATTTTATTTTATTGCTTCCGAGTCTGCGAAGCAGCGGAAGCCTTGTGTTCACTTTCGTGAGCCAAAAAATTTTTGTCTTCAGAAATCAAAATTTCCACTTGCATTTTGCGTTTCAAAGCCTACTGAACAAATTTGGTTCCGTGTCTGTCGGTCTGTGAGTCTGTCCGCATTTCCTTGTTACAGCCATAACTTCCACGATTTTGAATTGATTCAGCTCAAATTTTGAGGGATGGTGCGGATAAGGCCCCTTGACGTCCCATACAAATTTCAACATGATTGATCCAGCGGTACGCCCTGCGCATGCGCTAACGTTAAATTCAAACACGCATAACTTTCACAATTTTGATTCAATTTCGCTCAAATTTTCAAGGGTTATTTGGACAAGGCCTAGTGAGTTCCAGTATGAATTTCAGCATGATCGGACCCTCGGTGCGCTCTGCGCATGCGCTGGCGTGAAATAGATTCAATTTCCTTGTTACAGCCGTAGTAACCAAAGATTTCACCCAATTTCAATGTAATTCTCAGGGATTAAGCGGGTAGGGCCCATTGGGGTCCCATATAAATTTCAACATGATAGAGCCAGCGGTTCGCCCTGCGCATGCGCTAACGTGAAATTCTTCAAACACGCATAACTTTCGCAATTATGTATAATGGACGTAATGTATTATGGACGTCATGTTATGTAATATGTATATTTCATGTAATATTATGCAATGTTATGTAATGTAATGTTATGTAATATGTATATTTCATGTTATGTAATGTAATGTAATGTAATGTTATGTTATTTTGCTTCCGAGTCTGTTCTATTTTATAATGGGTCACTCTGATTGTGACGAGGAAGCTCCTGTGCCATCACCTTGGCAGTGTATTTTTATTTGTACTAGGCTATTTGCAGTTTCAAGCGTCTGACCCCCAAGGTCACTAATTTTAGTCTAGGAAAATGAATATTCAATCGATCGTCCATTTTGGTCTTAAAATTGGATTCAAATGCGATGAGTGGAATTGGGAGATGAGAAGACGTATTTAGTTTAATTGTGACGCACCTACATAGGTAACCTGTTGTATGATCGGGAACGAAAAACACAGTCCAAATTCACTTGAGCGAATTTAATTGCACAACGGGTAAGAACGATTAACTTGGATACAATTTATAACAACGATAAAAAACTTTCTCCACTTTCACTTTTTGAGGTTGAACGCCATCTTCCCGTTCGAGAGGGGCTCAGGTTTGTAAAAACATGTACATGAACGTACATTATTTTCAACTCTGGTCCGTCGGATCGAAATTGCACCGCCCACGGCTGGCGTGATGCTTGATGCAATTTACTAATATAAGCAAAATTACATTCGTTCGTTTTAAGACCTAAAAGAAACCTCATGTTCTGATCGACCCCGCTAGCCGCAGCTAGCGCTCGAACGGACACTAGACGCACTACTTCGGGCGTTTATGTACCTACGTCCGAACATCCCCCCCCCCCCCCCAATGACGCCTGTCATTCGGGCTGCTCCTTGGGCATGGGACAAAGCTTGACCAATGGACGTGTCAGCTCTCCATTGGTGGACCTAACTTTGGCTACCCGAACAATACCATCAGAACCAGCGTGAAGATCGGTAATCACGCCCATGGGCCAAGAGAGCGGTGGACGGTTATCGTCCATGATCAACACTACATCTCCTAAAACAGGGGGTCGGTCAGGAGTATTCCATTTGGCCCGTGCCTGCAGATCAAGCAGGTACTCCTTACTCCACTTCTTCCAGAAGCCCTGTACGGTCTGGTTCACAAACCGCCATTTGGGAATAAGGCGCGAGCTGGAGTCCAGACAGCCTTCCGATTCCGGGAGAGCAGTAAGTGGTCTTTGAATCAAGAAGTGACCTGGTGTAAGAACGAGAATATCATCCGGCGAGGCGGATTGGAACACAAGAGGCCGGCTATTAAGGATGGCCTCGACCTTAGCCACTATAGTGCTGAACATTTGGAAATTGACCGTATGATCGCGCAAATTCACCCTAATAAGTCGCTTTGCTGACTTGACCGCAGCTTCCCATAACCCCCCAAAATGAGGAGCCCTTGGTGGTATGAACTTCCAGCTCACCCCCCTAGCAGCCAAACGTTCGGCAAGCGTGATCGATACGCCTGTCTCCAGCACAATCCTAATGTTCCTAAGGAGGTTGGCTGCCCCCAAAAAATTGCGACCGTTGTCCGACCAAATGACGGAGGGCACCCCTCTTCGAGCGATAAATCTTTCTAGGCACTGCAGAAAACTGTCAGTGCTCAGATCCATAACTACTTCTAAGTGCACCGCCTTGGTGGCAAAGCAAACGAACACGGCCAAGTACATTTCTACTTTTCGTGCCCCACGGAGACCGCTTACGGAGACCGAAAATGGGCCGGCGTAATCAATGCCGACCTGATCGAATGTGAACGTTCCCTGAACCCGCCCTGATGGGAGCTGACCCATTTCTGGTTGAAAGGCTATGGGCTTGATCGAAAAGCAGCGGGTGCATTTTGCAAGAGTTCTAGCGACCGCATTCCGACCATCTATAATCCAGAACTTCGTACGCAGGTGAGCTAGGGTCGCCCTCGGACCGACATGCAAACAGCTCTCATGAGCCTGACGAATGATAAGTTGGGTGAGCGGATCCTTGGCTGGTAAAAGTGCTGGATGCCTAGTCTCGAATGCGCTACTGCTATGCTCCAAACGGCCCCCCACTCTATGATGCCGTCTCGTGATAGAAATATAGCGAGTTGTCTCATGAGCTTGGTACGGGGAGTGGAACGGTCTAAGGCGGAATGAATATCCTGAAAGTGTCGACTTTGTGCGCGTTGTACTAAAACTAGATCAGCTGCCCGCAGCTCTTCAGTTGCCAATGGTTCGACCGGAACTCTCCGAACTGTTGTAAACCTAACTCTTCGACCGCGGGAGTTTCGTCCGAAACGTAAGATCCAGGCAACCACTCTTCTCAGCCGACCGAATGAGCTGAATTTTTTCTCCAGCTCATCAGTCGTCTCCAGAGCGGTGGCATGCGACCTGACCGTTCTGATCTCCTCAGCCACACTCGTTTGACTGAGGTTGGGCCTAATTCTGCGAATAGGCCACAGGGACCGGTCTGAGCGCAACCAATGAGGACCATTCCACCAAAGCTCATTCTGGATCAGTTTATTGGGCAGGGCTCCCCTAGATGCTATATCAGCGGGGTTGTCCTGCGTCTGAACGTGGAACCAAAGCTCCTGGGGCAAACAAGAGAGAGTCTTGGCTACACGGTTTCCCACAAATACCTTCCATAACGGCGCTGGGTCGGCTGTGAGCCAGGACAGAACGATTGTGCTAATGAACCTTCTTGTGCGCAGACATGATAAACCACAGCTGCGTATGCCTTTTCAGAGGCGTCCGCAAATCCTACTAGCCACTGAATGGGACTAGACACCTGAACGTGACGGGGAATCTTCAGCTCTGTGAGCGTATCGATGGATCTAGCGATGTTCGACCAATCAGCAACTAAGGAGAGGGGAAGTGGATCGTCCCAGTCAAAACGTGCATGGCACACCTCACGCTGGATCATTCGAGCGAAGACCGAAACCGGCATGACCCAGCCCGCGGGGTCATAAATTCTACCAACCCCACTAGCCAACTCCCTCTTGGTTCGAACTACAGGCGTAGTTGGTACTTTGAAGAAGAACGTATCAGTACGAGGGTCCCAGGCCACTCCTAACATTCTAAGGGGCGTGCCTTCTGTGGGATCCAAGTCCACTGTTTCGCCCGATACCAGGCAATGATCTTGGGGAATACCCTGAAGCAGATCGGGGTGATTAGCGGCCCACTTCCGCATCTCAAAACCCGCGGAGCCTACCAGAGCAATAAGTTCGTCCCTAACCTCACGCGCCTCTTTGATCGAGGCACCTCCTCCATGAACGTCATCCACATAGGTTTGCTCGAGTAGAACTAGGGAGGCCCTGGGGTAGTCCTTGGCCTGAGTCTCTGCCAAATGTTTCAAGGTCCGGTTCGCCAGGAACGGAGCTGGAGCTGTACCATAAGTGACTGTACAGAGCGCAAAATCCTGAACAGGGTCATCCGGTGAATCTCTCCAAACAATACGGAGAAGATCTTGATCCTCTCTAGGATGTAAGATTTGGCGGAACATTTGTTTAAGATCGCCAATGAACACATAGGGGAACGAGCGGAATCGGAGGAGAATATCGCAAATGTCCGGTTGTAACTTCGGACCCACGTGTAAGATTTCGTTCAGTGATCGACCATTTGCCGTCCGCTGGGACGCATTAAAAACTACACGGATCTTATCAGCTGGATCCCCTAGACGACGAACCGCATGATGAGGCATATAGTAATGAGCGAGACCTGGCACCGGGGGATCGACAGGTCTCATGTGACCCTGAGCGGCATACTCATGCACGCACTTTTTATACGGTGGAACAAGATCAGGATTTGGCCTAAATTTACATTCCAATCGATAAAGTTGCTGTAGTGCTATTGATCGAGAATGACCTAGCGAATTTCGATCCTGTGCAAGGAGCAATGGAACGGTGTACCTACCTGAACCGTCCCTGCGTACCTGATCTAAGAAAATATTCTCAGCCTCCCGCTCAGCAGGTGTCCAAGGCTCCACCTCCTCAACTGACTCAATCTCGAACATTCGCTTTAGAAGAACGTCCGTTTCGTGAACGGAACTCTGAACCTGTATGGGTGCAGAACTCAGGGATCCAAAATTCACCTTATCAGGTACTACCCCCCTTGAAACCAAGCTGAACAATGGTGGACTAACTGATGAGAACTCCACTGGGGGCACTACAGAGAATAAATTGCGTACCTGCTCTAACAGAGCACCCTTGGAGTGAAAAAGTGGAACTCCTGAACGAGGGGGAGGAGAGCGACGTTCCTTAGGTGGAGCAGGGGCCTCCCCTGAACGTTCTCCCTTTCGTACACTGCCTCCACCAAAGGTTTGTCGGAATGCTCCAATAATATCCTGAATGGCCCACTTACGATATTCAGCTGACCGAACGTCCTTCCATGCCGGCTGCGCTGTACTCACTAGAGCGGGACTGGAACTAGCGCCAATTTCGGACTTTAAGGCCAATGTGGACGACAGTTGTTGGAGTGAGAGGGAAGATGAGGAAGAAAATTCGTTCTAACTCGGCAACGGATTGATCAATTTTCAATCTGAAAAATTATTTGGGTTACTTTCAGAAAATCACACACGGGTAGTGAAACTAAATTTTTTTTTCAAACATTTTTTTTTTAATTTTACCTTTAAAATTCAAAATTAATAGTTAATACTGATTTTTTTGACAAAAACATGTACATCCCGTCTGGGGGCAACTGTCCACTATCGTTTAGAACCATCGCCATAAAAAAATATTGAAAATTGGCGACCGAAACAGAAAAACCGTGGGGCAAGTTTTATCCAAGTGAATTTGATGCTGAGACGCTGGCTGAAGGACGAAGGCGAGCGTCTGTAAGGGCGGGAGGGGTGGGGAAGCCACCCTTCTTTGGATCATGACCAGGTATAGCGAGATGGCGTAGTCCCCCGAAACTTCGCACCCGCCCTCCAAAATCTTCGTATCCCCCACTGAACTCGAAAAATAAAACCAGTAGGTATTTAGTCAAGTGTCTAGAAGTGTGTTGTGACAGTCTCATCCTCGTGATCACGCTTGTTTTTTTTTTGAGTTTCGTTGCTCTCGTGTTTTGGATTCAAGCCATGGTGAATAAACGGTATTCAAAAAAGAAGAATATCCTAAAACTTTCAGCCGGCAAGCGAAGAAAAAAGGATTATTACAATTTTGAAGCAACGCGGGCTAGGTGAGTGAGTATTATTTTATTTTTGAGGAATAAATGACTTATTAGAGCCCTTACACTTTATAAGTCAACTTCATAAGTATCTGATACAAAAGCATACCTATATACAATTTTATGAATCACGTGTTCTGATAACTTATTACAGAAGCCAAGTTCATGAGGGTCTCCAGAGCTCAACAATTGACTCTGAACAGACACGGAACAACCTAGAAGAACTACCGTAAGAATACCAAAATATTCTCGTTGTTTCCGATTTCAGGTGGGCGTTATTACGGAACGTTATTTCCCTACATTACGCGTATAGTCCGGGAGCCTTGTACAAAAAAATGGGGTTAGCTGGAATCAATCGCGTCTTTTTTGGCCCCCCATAAAAGCCTCCAGTTCCTCGTGTTCAAAAACTCTGGAATTGATTCCAGGTAGAATGTACATGACTCACGGACTAGTAGAGTTACATAGGATAATGGTGGTTTGGTCATGTTTCCAAAATGTTTCGAAAACTATCAATTTCGTGTTAGAACATGCAGATAAGTAGCAAAGCTATAACAACTTTTCGCACGTTGGTTTCCTAGTCATGTTCTGAATTACCCATTTCCCGAGAATTCTACCGTGAGCGGACCAGTGGTCCATGTCCTTCTTACTGTTTCTGACGTCACCTACTTGTAGATCTATGTCCACTATTGAAGAATGTCATTATATTTTATTACAGTGGTACAGATAACGCTAGTCTCCAGAGCTCAACGATTGATTCGGAACAGATGGTTAACAATACCTGAATGGGACACGTGAATGATTTTTGAAGCTCAAATTACAAAATCGCATTACTCTCTGCAACTGGAATATTGATGTTCCTATTTTTTGTTCCTCATAGTTAAGTACTTACTTCGTATGTTTTTACTTTGTATGCTTTGTGTTCCTCAAACTTTGTGCGTTCCTCTTATATTATGGCCTACTCATACTAATAAATTGATAGCTACGAGTTGTAACAGTTTGATTTTCCCTGATGACCTTTCATAAACGTAATTTTATGTACGTACGCCTCAAGCTTGTCGATCTTCAACAGTGTGAAGATCACTGTGAAGATCATTATAAAATTTATTTTTGCAGACCAGCGTACCTATCCACTTACTTACTTAATGAATGTATCAAGTTTACAGAGGGCTATTACTGAACGGAAAGTGACGAAATTCATGGATTTCCTGCCTACTTGTTCCAGCTAATTTTCTCGTGAAACAAATTTTTTACCTAAATGTACCTACATACATATTCATTAAAAATAGGTACCTACATAACCAATACCATAGTGCATAACTAATACATATTGATAGTAATAGAATAGAAACTAGAAGGAAGTTCTTATACAAACATTTATGTAGAATAACAGCCCAAAATAATCGGCAATTTGAAACAAGAAGGTTTTTCCAATTAGATGATGGGTCGTGCAGTGAGCAACGAAATAGTACCTACCTACCCTTTTAGTTCTTGGTAGCCAGGAGCTAATAAAAAAAAAAACCACAGTCATGCAGCATGGCTATAAGAGCGAATTTTCGAAGTTTTCGGCATCTTCCTCCTCCGCCTAAAATTATCTGAAAATTAATTTTCGGCCAATGTTTTCCCAACTTGATACCATACAAAATTAAAACAGGAGTAGTTTTACGCAAAGTAAAATTTGGGGAGGAAGGAGGGGGAGGGGGAAATCAAAAATGTTTTGAATACCAGAAGAGTAGGTATTGGATACGTAACAAATTTTTTGTTCCATTTTTTGCCGAGTAACACCTCGGTTTGTAGATTTTCCAACGCTGAACACGATGGTGAAGTCAGAATAGCGATATCCCATTCCGTTATCAGATTAGAGCAGACGAACCAGGAAGAACATCTCAAGAAATAACCACGTTCCTTCATCTTCAAAGTGCTCCAGTTTGAGAATGGAATGAGATATCGCAATTCTGATTTCACCATCGTGTTCAGCGTACAAACATCTTTAAAATGAGGTGTCACTTGTCAGACTTTTTCATTTTGGGAATTTATGGGTAATTTCCCCCCCCTAAAACTCCCCAAAACTCCCCCTTAGAGTGACCCGATTCTGCCCATCTTCGAACTTAGCCTGTCGATTGCCAAGACAGATTCTTCGTGCAAATTTGAACTTTTTATCTCAATTCTTTCGAGAGTTATCGTCTGGAATGACATATATATATATATATATATATATATATATATATATATATATATATATATATATATATATATATATATATATATATATATATATAGTGACTCAGGTTTGTTGAGGATCGGTCACTGACCGATCCTCAACAAACCTGAGTCACTATTCACTAAACGGTCGAAATCTCTACACCATATATATATATATATATACACATAATTTTTGGTGTCTTTCGGCAGTGAATTCAGGATGGTCTGAAACGGATTTTGGTATACAAATCTTTCGGAAATTCGAGTTTTAAAATTTTTGGACCGAGAACAATAGCTTCCTTTTCTTCGAAAATTCGCTAAAATAAAATCTAGCAGAGGGGAGCTCACAGGTTGCGTGACCCCTCACACCCCGCACCACCCACTCGGCCGACTGCCCGCCGTCTCCCTTCCATGTACAGCTCCAAATTCACAGCATTTTTGACTTGTCCCCACGGTTTTTCTGTTTCGGTCGCCAATTTTCAATATTTTTTTATGGCGATGGTTCTAAACGATAGTGGACAGTTGCCCCCAGACGGGACATGTTTTCGTCAAAATCAGTCTTAACTATTTAAATTTAATTTTATAGGTAAAATTTTTAAAATAAAATTTCGAAAAAAAAATTTTAGTTTCACTACCGTGTGTGATTTTCTGAAAGTAACCCAAATAATTTTTCAGATTGAAAATCGGTTGAAATTTGAATGGTTGAGAGTTGATTTAAATTTTAGGCGATCGCAGTGCCATCTCTTATCGTAGAATCTCACTAGAGGCCCGTCCACATTGGCCTTAAGGGAAAAACTTGACTAGGGGCTTCGGTTGGAATGAACCACTGAAGGTGATTCTTATCCCCGAACTTCACTATCTGTCCCTTCCGTGTTTCAATTCGACCTAGCACCAACCAACCTACTTCAGAACGTAATAGCCATGGTGAGTTGCCCACCGGAGGTACGCGTTCCCCATCTATGAGTTGTATGACTAGATCGGCACTTAGTAAAAGGTCAACTTCACCCCTAGTGTAAAAAGTCGGATCAGCCAACTCAGACCCTAACTCCCATATATGGGGCCACTGATCGATAGAGAAACTGCTTGACGGGATAGGAGCTGTCACCTCGTCTAAGACGAAGGCGGTGACTGGAATGTGCCTACCTGAACGTGTGAACAGTCCGAACGAAGTGAATCCTGGAACAGAGTGTGAATTTCCCCCTACTCCCACTATGCGTCGTTCTGAGGGGAGGACCTCCAATTTGAGTGCTCGACAGAATTTGAGCGTAATTATATTTACCTCAGACCCAGTGTCCAGGAGAGCGCGCCCTACGAGGCCCCTAGTTTTTTCCCATTTGGACACATGCACGAGTGCGGTAGGTATTAAGCCTCCTGATCGTGGATGCCTAAGACATGATCTAGATAATGAACCTAGCGCCGGAAGAGAACTTCCCGCCTGAACTAACTTGGTCCTGGAAATAAGTTTCCCTACTACTGAACGCATGAGACTCCGGAAGGTTTCTCGCTACGTTCGACGGTCGAGGCTCGTCGTGTGCGCCTGAACTAACACCTACTGGGGAAGGCTGCACAAAACAAGAGGGACTTCTAGGAACTAACTTAGAACTAACCAGCTGAGTAGTGCAATGGGAAGCTCCACTCCTGGGTATATCACCGCAAGGTTTCAACAGAGTGGAGCCCCATTCCTCAGTGGTCCTAGGTACGAACATGCGCCTACCTAAAGCGGCAGCCGAGCTACTGCCTGGGAACTTACGATCGAACATCCTACCTGTGGGACCGGATAGGTTATTATGATCAATGCAATGGGCCCTATTGGAACGAACGAATATTTTAGTGCGACTTGAACAAGGATCGATTATTATAGCATCTTTCCCCCTGGAGGGATCAGACCAATCACTCCGGACAGAACGGGTCGGAGGATCGGCCCGATCCCATCCAGTGGGGCAGCCTCATTCGCAATCGGTAAAAGATCTAGCCGAACGGAACAGAGGGTCAGCCACCTCTGAGCCCCCGACCTCCTCCGAGGCCCACTCACACAAGTTGATCTCAGAGAGGGCCGGTGTGCTCGTAACCGGTGGTGACTGTGCCAAGACAGGCGAATTGCGCCTTTGGCACGATCCCCCCTTTGAACTATCAGATTGGGGAGGAAGACCCTGAGCACCCCTCGACATTACCTCCCTTTTTGAACGATGAAGCCAGGCATGATGTCTTCGTCCACAGCCGCAACGTCGTCGAGAAGGACAGTCTTGAACGTTGTCATGTCGGTAGGAAAAGCAGTTCTCGCAGAGCTTGTGTAGGCGAACGAATTCCCACTTCTTTTCCACGGGAACGGTGAAGAACTTGGGGCAGCGATATAGGAAATGGTGGTCCTCGCAATAGTGGCACCGGAGTCGAAGAGTATCTTCCTGAATGCTCAACAAATGAGGAGTAGGGGATGATCGACGGGCCTGTCTTTGAGCCGAATTTGATTTTTTATCACGATCGAATGAACCCTGAAAGGTCGAAGGGATCATTTGAGCGATCTTGAGCTCCTTGTCTAGGAACTCCAGCAGTTTCCGATGAGTCGGAACCACATCCTCGAACTCCATTTCTTGACGATTAAATTTATCCCCCAGCGTGGTGTCGATGCGAGCGAAGAGACCCTCAAACAGCAGGAACGACTCGAGGTTGTGTGTCTCAACCTCTTCCATTGAACGGATCCAAGACGGGCCGCACTCAGGAACGCTTCCAACTGCTGCACATCATTTTTCTTGATAGTAGGTACGAATTTAAGGTTCGAAAAGGATCGACGCGCGAGACGATACCGACCGGAATTTTCCGCGATCAAGGAGTTATAAAGAGCCTGATAGTCCGATCCGTCGGAACGATAACTAGTAAGGGCCGAACGAGCCTGACCAACCAGCTTCTCGACGAGCGCCCGATATTTAATCTCGTCCGGTAGGTACTGTACATTGTGAAACGCTCGATCGTATAAACCGCGAAATGAGGCGATATTCGTAATGTTCCCATCGTATGATGGAACTGTAGGCAGCATAACATTCATGTACTTTACTGCATCGAACGTGAGTTTGTTCTGATCGTTCGAACTTTCCGACAAACGTTCTAAAGGCTGCAAAGTCGGTGTGGGTAGTCCTATCTCTAACGCCACTTGCAGATCGGCTACTTGGGATAAAACCGACTCACTTACGTCCCAATTGAAATCGGCGGATTCAATCTGCGAGAACAGACTGTCGGCAGCTTTCGCCAAATCGCCCGCACATGATCGGGCCCCTGTGACAGCTTCAACAACGACTGGGCTTTAATCGCCCATGAACAGAGTGTTTTATAAAGCGCCTTTTGATTGGCCTTAAACCTCTTGATGACTTTAGCTGAGACCTCAATTCCTTGATCGGGGATGACCACGTTGGAACTCATCGTCAAGTGAACGAAAGGAACGAAAGTGAAACACTGGAATGTTCTCAGCTATTCCGCTAAATTCCCGGGTTTCGGCACCAAAAATGTATGATCGGGAACGAAAAACACAGTCCAAATTCACTTGAGCGAATTTAATTGCACAACGGGTAAGAACGATTAACTTGGATACAATTTATAACAACGATAAAAAACTTTCTCCACTTTCACTTTTTGAGGTTGAACGCCATCTTCCCGTTCGAGAGGGGCTCAGGTTTGTAAAAACCAAAGAACTACATGAACGTACATTATTTTCAACTCTGGTCCGTCGGATCGAAATTGCACCGCCCATGGCTGGCGTGATGCTTGATGCAATTTACTAATATAAGCACAATTACATTCGTTCGTTCTAAGACCTAAAAGAAACCTCATGTTCTGATCGACGCAGCTAGCGCTCGAACGGACACTAGACGCACTACTTCGGGCGTTTATGTACCTACGTCCGAACAGCTGTTATACACTAATCAAATTACAAATAAATTAAATTTATCAAAATTGGAATTAATAATGAATTAGTAAAATAAATGATAATTCAAATTACTTGTTCAATTTATCTGATTATTTATTATTAATATTATAAATTTTCGAACAGGGAGGAAGCTCTTGAATGGTGTGGCAAAAACTATTCTCGGAAATGGCAGGTATCCAAGCTGCTCCTGCGGGAAAGCTCCACCGAAGGGGCCTGGAAAGCCGCCCACAGCCACAAGCCACCTTCCTCCCCTACCCCCGCCACCAATCACTTTCTGGACAAGAATTGATAGGGTTTTAGTGGTCCAATTTTAAATGTGAAAAGACCAAAGTGATCAGGAGACAACCCCCACTAGAACTTGGCTAATTGGGATTTCCGAAAAAATTAGCCAAATTTGAATGCCAGTGAACCAAATGTGCAAATTTGAACACCAGAACCAATTTGCGGAAATTATATGCTGATTCTGAATCCAATGCAATTGACAGATTTAAAATCGGTCAGTTAACGAACTGAGAGCGAAGATAAATTTAGCTAGTTTTGGTGCTGCCACGTGGTTGCGGCTTTTGGAACTAGTCGTCGGGCTATTTCCCCATAAAGATTTTTTTATTCGACTCGGTTTTGAGTCTAGCTGCGCACTACGTCGCCAGACTTTTAAATTCAGTTCAAAAAGGGAGTAAGGAGGGGTAATATTGAAACTGTACGTACAGTTCTCAACCAATTTGCGTGGTAACTTATTTTTTTTATTTGACAGAGTTTTGGTTCTAGTCATGCAGTACGTCACCAGGATAGTTCCGCTAGCAGTAGAAGTACAATATTAACACAGTCCTGGACATCTTCCGGCCGTCAAGAGGACACCGAGTGTTCTTTCGAGTTGAATACCATCCCGACCTGAAAATCATGTCTTTACACTGAAAGAGCTCGCCTCCAATACCTACTCAACTTGATAGTGACGACGCATTCCTCCCTAAGGTATGTTCATTATACTTGGAAAAACGGCTGCCAAGTTGGGTGCGCAGTTTAGCTTCCTCACTTATTGTAACATGGACGCTCTATTGTAGAGCTACGATTGGTCCGACGGCAATGCAATTCATAGGCGGCCGTCTAAGGGCTTACACGCACAATCCCTGGAAATTTCACTGAAAGTGGGTTAGTGAGTTCTAGACTTTTGCCTATGACAACAACATCCGACACCTAACCCCCACCTACCCTCCAAATCCAAGCTCATTACGACAATTTCCAGGGTAGTTATGGGCTCTACTAGGATTTCACGTTTGCGCATGCACGGACGAAAGTTACTGTATTTATCAATGACTTCAATGTGGGATTATCTGTGGCTCAACCCCCATCTACCCTCCAAACCTCATCGCTTCATGACGATTTCTAGGATAGTGTTGTGGGCTGTAGTAGGAGTTCACGTTGGCGCATGCGTAAATGAAAGTTACAGTACTTTTTCACTGAATTTTATAAGGAATATTCTGTGCTTCAACCCACGCCCACATTCCAAATTTCAACTCACTGCGACTAATTTTTCGCTTAGTTTTGGGTGTTACAAGGAAATGACAAATATTTCGTGTTTGCGCATGCGCATCCGAACTTTACTGTCCCAATTTAATGCAACTGATGTGGAACCATCAGGGTACCATTCTGCATCAATCCTCCAACTTTCAGCTCTTTTCAACGATTTCTAGGATGAGCTTTACAAGGATTTCACGTTTGCGCATGCGGAGACGAAAGTTACAGTAATTTTTTTATTAACTTGATATGGGACCATCTGTGGCCAAACCCGAATCTGCCCTCCGGATTTCAACTCATTACGACCATTACTTCGTATAGTTTATGCCCGGGACAAGGAACTGACCCACAGACAGTCAGGCACGGGACCAAATGTGTTCCTTGATGTCTGAAATGTAAAATGCGAGTGGACATTTTCATTTAGGAGGACATAAATGTTTTCGGCTCTAGCACGAATACAAAGCTTCCCTACCGTCGGTAGTGAGGAAGCAAAATGGTCCAAATGATCAGAAATTTTTAGAGCGTGCGCGGGTTGGTGTCCAAGCAGTTTCATGACAATTTCATCGATATTCCGATGGTAACTGTCATCTGCGCATCAGCAAACTTGAAACTTGTGAAACGCCCATAACTACCCGAAACAATGGAGCAAATGAGCTGAAATTTTGCGGGTTGGTCGGGATGTTCCCTCATCAATTTCATAAAATTCAGACTACAACCGTATGTAGGGAATCTATGTGGAATTTAGTTTAGGGATGGTCTCATAATATTGGCAGCCTAATTTCAGGCTGAGCTATGAATCCATGGAATAGACAGGGCTGAACGAATGGACAAGTATAGACATGAATATTAAGAACAACTGAATTTTTATGTCTTCATTCTGAACTATCTTGAGGTGCCCTACAGTACGAGCACCTAACCTTGTTATTGTCATCCAACGTCTTTTCATATGTTTCTTTTACGTTTAAATTCTATATCACTAAGATAGCATAACTGAATCGACGCAGAGGCATCAGATACAAAGTATGCTTCAGGTAAAAGGGCATATGTTACTCCTCGGACATTCTGATGAAGTTCATTACATCTAACAGAACAGAGTTTTGTAGCACAAGCACCTTCATTAAAGGAAGACACCGAACGATTTCTATCAGATTTGAAAAAACTGACAGATACAATTTTTGAAGAAAGTAAGCTGAGTCCAACAATTTTAGTATATTTAGCCCGTATTTACTTACACATGAAAAAAAGTGAAACCTAGGTATGGATTGGAAATGCTTTGAAAGCGGAAACAATCAAAACCCATTGCAATAGTTTCTTCTTCAACAATTCGCTAAAAGACTATTTTAATAACCAAAAATATTTTTCACGAAAAAAGGTCAAATGCTTGCTGGGTTAACAATTGCTAAGAACCGCCATAAATGGCTAAAATCCAATAACTTGGGAAATTTGCTCAATTATGGTCATACTACATGACTGGAACTCTTCTTTTTTGCCCATGGAGGTGAGGCATTACTATGAAAATCACATTTTAACCCCACAGAGACCGCCTAGGAAATTAAATATTGTAAGAATCGATGTTGGGGCAGTCAATCTGTTGAATAATGCAAATTTTTGGTGTTAACTAGCGTCGAACGTTTTGGTTTTTCTTTTTTGCACCCATAACCTCCATTCCCCACCTCGCCACGGTCGGTAACTCCCGTCAGATCGCGGGGTAAACTTACTAAATGTTTCTAGGTAAATTTCATCAAACGGACTGTGCAGGTGGCCTTTGACCACAGGTTGTGTATTACAGGGTGAAAAGCGAGACCTCGACGGGTCACGTGCCGACAAGCGGTCTGATTTGACGGAGCGACCCAAGTCGATGACGTTACAAAGTAGTATTGAGCTGGAGGGATGGGAAGAGGATTATTGCGGTGGTGGAGTCCAAGTCGTGCTCTACTGCTCCGGAGCTTGCGATCAATTTGGTGAGGCATCAACTACGTGACGATGAACGGGCGATCTGGGCTCTCCTGATTGACATTTCATTTCACCTGACTCGCTTGACGTTTCTCCGAGCTTCGGCTCGCGGTTCACATTTTCGCTCTCACAGGCTGAAAGCCGAACTGCTCAAGAACCGCAATAACACTCGACAAATATTGAGAATGAAAGGATGAGGAATGAGCAGCGCGCAGCACTTGACACGACCGAGAGATGGATTCTGCTCAAATGCTCAAAAGTCATCAGATATAAGACGTTAACGATCTGTTCCTTGTGTACGTTTTGCCTGATGATGCTGAACACTGAATGGACCGTTACTCAGAGCAGTAGAGCACCCTCAAATGAACAAGCTTACCACAGTGTCATTTCGGTTGAACATTTCGTTTAAAATTCGACTATTATTAAACAAACAAAAATGTATAAGCAAGTTGTATGTAAGAAGAAGAATTTGGGAACCTATAATACTAAATCGGGGTTTGTCCCCAGAAGTCTGCAAAGGTATTATACGAAGCTTCCTAGTGAACATCACAATGATCACCTCAGAGCTGGCTGCAACAGCCATTAAAAATCGCAATTTGTAGAGGCGTTTATTGTAAGATGCATCCCAACAAAATAGGACCCTGGAACCAACTCCTGAGAATTTGATCGTAATCGGCTGAATAAAACAGTTATGCGTGTGGCAAGGATTCCAAATTTGCGCATGTGCAGATGAAAGTTGCTGTCCGATCTCGATGATCTGGAGCCCGCCAAACTCAAATCTATACTATCAGACTAGTTTCAGACCTAGAATTTCAGCTCAATATGAACATTTTTAGCGTAGCTGTGCGCGTAAAAAGGATTTCACGTGCGCAAATGCGCAGACAAACCAACTGTCCGACCTCGGTGAAACTGATACGAGACCATCTGTGTCTCAACCAGGACCTACACCCCGCGAGACTGAGACGCAAAAAAATGACAGGATAGAATCGAGTGTCAGACCACTACAACCGGTGGACCTTTTAGGGGACTTGCATCGACCTTGGTAACACTTGGGCGGAGACTGAACGGCCGTGAAAAATTGAGAACAGACTCGTGGAAAATAAGGAAAATTGAGCTGGTGGGGAAAAACGCTACAAAGTCCTTGTTACTTGGGTATATTATTCTATTGGACATACTTACCTACAGAAATGTTGGCTGTTCATTTATTGTTTCTTTAATGTGAAACAATTGAAATAGCTATTTTTGATGGTTTCCACCAACTTTGGCCCCCAAAACACGAATTAGGTACGCTCCTTTTCTTCAAATTCTCTTTGATCACTGGTAGTGCCATTTAATCGTCTTGATTCACCTGTTGACACTTTTTCTAGGGTTATTATACAAACTGATGGTGATTTCAGACAATTTCCCAGGTTTTTGACTAAAAAAAAAATCGATTTTGGGAGCAGAACCAATGGTGGAACCTGAATGTTCCACTCTTTAGTCAAAATTGACTTCATATTCGGTCTTCTTGACCAAAAAAACATGGAAAACGATACCTCAAACGCTCATGTTACAAAAATACAAAAAGTACCTATTTGTATACCCATTTTCACTCATAACACCCCTGGGTATATTCCGATCGGGCTGCAAAGTTTCGGGACACAACTAGGGCCCAAATGGAGCCTGTGTGCGAAAGAAATATTTTTTTAGACCGAAATTGGAGTAGATACGCGTGATACGGCGTATGGCGGACGGAAATTGCATTTTGGTTTATTATTGTGAGAATAATGCACCAATGTACCTAATCGCTTAGCAAAAATTTTTTATAACACCCCCTCAAAATTTTTGGTTTATTATTCTGTGGATAATACACCTATGTAATCGCTCAGCAAAAAATTTGTATAACACCCCCTCAAAATTTTTTCTTTTCCGTTTCAAGGTGCGTAGATTCCAAAAATGCAATGTCCGTCCGCCATACGCCGTCCGCCGTCCGCCGTATCACGTGTACAGACTTCATTTTCGGTCTAAAAAAATCGTTCTTTCGCACACATGCTCCATTTGGGCCCTAGTTGTGTCCCGAAACTTTTCAGCCCGATCGGAATATACCCAGGGGTGTTATGAGTGAAAATGTGTGTAGAAATAGGTACTTTTTACGTTTTAGCAACATATTGGTAACATGAGCTTCTGAGATATCGTTTTCTATGTTTTTGGGGACGAGAAGACCGAATATGAAGTCGATTTTGACCAAAGAGTGGAAAATTGAGTTCTACCAAATGTTCAGCTCCCAGAATTGATTTTTTATGAGCGAAAAACCTGGGAAATCGTCTGAAATCACCATCAGTTTGTATAATAACACTGGAAAAAGTGTCAAGACGTGGTGCAGGACGATTAAATGGCACTACCAATGATCAAAGATAGTTGAAAAAAAAAGAAAAAAAGAGCGTACCTAATTTGTGTTTTGGGGGCCAAAATTAATGGAAACCATCAGAAGTAGCTATTTCTATTATTACGCATGAAAGAAACAATTAATGAACAGCCAACGTTTCTGTAGGTATGTCCAATAGAATAATAAACCCATGTGACAAGGACTTTGCAGCGTTTTTTCTTTTCCGTTTCAAGGTGCGTAGATTCCAAAAATGCAATGTCCGTCCGCCGTCCGCCGTATCACGTGTACAGGCTTCATTTTCGGTCTAAAAAAATCGTTCTTTCGCATACATGCTCCATTTGGGCCCTAGTTGTGTCCCGAAACTTTACAGCCCGATCGGAATATACCCAGGGGTTGTTATGAGTGAAAATGTGTGTAAAAATAGGTACTTTTTGCGTTTTAGCAACATGTTGGTAACATGAGCTTTTAAGGTATCGTTTTCCATGTTTTTGGGGACGAGAAGACCGAATATTAAGTCGATTTTGACCAAAGAATAGAAAATTGAGATTCTACCAGATGTTCAGCTCCCGAAATTGATTTTTTATGAGTCAAAAACCTGGGAAATCGTCTGAAATCACCATCAATTTGTAGAATAACACCGGAAAAAGCGTCAACACGTGGATCAATACGATTAAATGGTACTATCAATGATCAGAGATAATTTATATTAAAAAAAAAAAAAAAACGCTGCAAATCCCTGCACAACGGTTTATTATTTTGTATAGAATACCCTTCCGTTACAGATCACAGCTCTATGTATAGATAACCCGTCTATATAATATGATATGTACTATTCTATACATATTATGTAGATCGCAGACCCTCCGTAGGTTAGTACCTAACCCCGTACTCGTTACTAGGTACCTACCTAAATCACGAGTTAAATGTTGCTAAAATAATTCTGCCGATGACAAACAGTACCTAACAAAAAGAAACACACATGATGAAGTTCTGAAAAGAAATTGTTGATGAGGAGTGAAAAAAGTTGCAAACGTACCTACCAACAAACTCCAGCCCCTTCTACGTAGATGGTATAATGAACCGTTGTGTAATAATTTACCCATCAATAATACTTCAACGTTTGTTCAAGTTTCACTACCTACCAACAAACTCCAAAAGAGCCATCATTTTTCAAATGAAATAATATCACAGAACAACCAACTCGACTTCATACTCCGCCAATATAATCAGGTGATCCCTACCAATGATTGGCCGTATTCACAAATTCCTATTGTGGGCGCGTCTCTGGTTACGAGATTTGGTTTGAATTGTATACAATTTCATTCACACTGGAGTCGAAAATGCCTGTCGGTGCAAACTTCGGGGCCTTACTGTGAACGAACGGCTGGACGTACGACGCTCCGGATGGTCTTAAAAAACTCGCAAGTTCAAGAACTATTTAAAACCGTAAAAATATTCACGTTAAAAAATGGTATAGGCGTTTTGAAAATTTCAACCCCTATTTTGAACCCATTACAGATGACTCACAGTAACGTCGAGCTTCGAGGACCAACTAGACCCCGAACGGAACCTATAACCCGAATTTCATCAATTTTCTTTCATGGTAACTAAGAAAAGTGGCCCGTACGGCGTACGGCGGACAGACAGAAATATTTTTATTGCAGTTTTCGATTCTACATACCTTGAAACGTAAACCATCAAATTTGGGGGGGGGGGGGTAAGAATTTTTTTTTTCATGCTCGATTCCAATGGTTCATTATTGAAAATAATAAACCAAAAAAAAAACGCTGCAAAGTCCTTTTCACATGGGTTTATTATTCTATTGGAGTTCTAGAGATTCTTGTTGGCAGTTAAATTTATAGTTTCTTTCATGTGGAATGATTGAAATAGCTATTCCTGATGATTTCCACCAATTTTGGCCCCCAAAACATGAAATAGGTACACTTTTTTTTCCCCCAGATCATCTTTGATCATTGGTAGTGCGATTTAATGGTCTTGATTCAGCTGTTTACACTTTTTCTAATGTTAGTATACACATTGATGGTGATTTCAGACAGTTTTCCAGGTTTTTGACTAAAAAAAAACCAATTTTGGGAGCTGAACCAATGGTAAAACCTCAATTTCCGCGTCTTTGGTCAAAATCGACTTCATATTCGGTATTCTCGTCCCCAAAAACATGGAAAACGATACCTCAAAAGCTCATTTTACTAACATGTTGCTAAAACGCAAAAAGTACCTATTTTTACACACATTTTCACTCATAACACCCCTGGGTATATTCCGATCGGGCTGAAAAGTTTCGGGACACAACTAGGGCCCAAATGGAGCATGTGTGCGAAAGAACGACTTTTTTAGATCTAAAATGAAGCCTGTACACGTGATACGGCGTACGGCGGACGGCGGACGGCGGACGGACATTGCATTTTTGGAATCTACGCACCTTGAAACGGAAAAGAAAAAAGTTTGAGGGGGTGTTATAAAAATTTTTTGCTGAGCGAATACATAGGTGTATTATTCACAGAATAATAAACCAAAAAACGCTGCAAAGTCCTTGTCACATGGGTTTATTATTCTATTGGACATACCTACAGAAGCGTTGGCTGTTTATTTATTGTTTCTTTCATATAAAATAATTTAAATAGCTATTTCTGGTGGTTTCCACCAATTTTGGCTCCCAAAACACGAATTAGGTGACGCTCCTTTTTTTTTTTTTTCAAATTATCTTGGATCATTGATAGTACCATTTAATCGTCTTGATCCACCTGTTGATATTTTTTCTAGTGTTATTCTACAAGTTGATGGTGATTTCAGCCGATTTCCCAGGTTTTTGACTAATAAAAAATCAATTCTGGGAGCTGAACATCTGGTAGAACCTCAATTTTCTATTCTTTGGTCAAAATCGACTTCATATTCGGTCTTCTCGTCCACAAAACCATGAAAAACGATACCTTAAAAGCTCATGTTACCAACATGTCGCTAAAACGCAAAAAGTACCTATTTCTACACACATTTTCACTCATAACACCCCTGGGTATATTCCGATCGGGCTGAAAAGTTTCGGGACACAACTAGGGCCCAAATGGAGCATGTGTGCGAAAGAACGATTTTTTTAGACCGAAAATGAAGCCTGTACACGTGATACGGCGGACGGCGGACGGACATTGCATTTTTGGAATCTACGCACCTTGAAACGGAAAAGAAAACATTTTGAGGGGGTGTTACAACAATTTTTTGCTGAGCGAATACATAGGTGTATTATTCACAGAATAATAAACCAAAAGAGCGTACCTTATTCGTGTTCTGGGGGCCAAAATTGGTGGAAACCACCAGAGATAGCTATTTCAATTATTTTATATGAATGAAACAATAAATAAACAGCCAAAATCTCTGTAGGTATGTCCAATAGAACAATAAACCCATGTGACAAGGACTTTGCAGCGTTTTTGGAATCTACGCCCCTTGAAACGTAAAAGAAAAAATTTTGAGGGGGTGTTATAACAATTTTTTGCTGAGCGATTACATAGGTGTATTATTCTCAGAATAATAAACCAAAAGGAGCACGAGGCAACGATGTAAGTCGGTGTCTGACGAATTGGGGATCCCCATACCTACTGGTCACGTGGAGCTCGTGTCATTCAGACCAAGGCTGGGAAAACGTGTAGGTACGAAATCCATTAGAAGTGGGAGGAAACGTTTGGGGCATTACACCGCCGATTGACCACCGAATAATGATCCGTCAAACTCCCGCGACAAATCAACAAAAGTCCGCTGGTATTGACGGAGGCGTGAAATCCGACTATCAGAGCATGCCTTGAGGTAAATATGACTAATTTATTCACCAGTTGCGTCGAGAGTGGTAAAGTGAGGTAGTAGATTTGAATACTAATCACGACCGATGCTCCTTCGGCGAGTCCGTTAAGAGCATCTTTCACGAGGACGGATGTGAGTTAAAAATCAAAGGTGAATGACAAAAGTAACGGGTGGTGCTGGAAGAGCTCCCACACCTGATTTTGGATTCTACTGACTTCGAAAATCTATTCATGAAAAATGCAAATTGGGTCGACAACTGATTAGTACGCGAGGTGGATGGTCGACGTGTTGGCATGCATGTTTAGTGAAGGCACCGTCTTTCAAAGAACCGTAAACCTCATGTTCAAATGGCTACCGATCGTTCAGATCTACGTACTGCCTATGTAAAAACACGGACATGCGATTATGGGGTCCAAATTATACGATGAGAATCGAGAAATTTATTATTTGAAAGTCATTACATAGTCGTCAACAGGCCCTATCATTTTCTGATGAAAATGAGTGTTATTAAATCACTTAACCGGTGTTTGGCCGGGGGGGGGGGGGGGGGGGGGGGGAGGGGAGGAGGGGGGGGGGAGGTGAAATTCAAGGTTACATACTTTCCTCCACCATGCATGACGTCATTTCTTATGGCAGTTATATGGTCTTTTGAATCAAACGACAACATTCCTGAATCAAGACAGGCGACTAAGTGATTCAGTGCTAAACAATATAGCAAAATGTTTGATAAATACCTACCGAACTTGCTTCAGCAGGTGAGTTGCCGTGGCAGTTTGGCAGTTGGGGTCGGTATGATTAATAAATCTAGTGAACCTGTACTCCTAGTGCCCGTCTTTCACCTCAAAAATCATTTTCTTCGCTAATAAAATTATGAGAAAAGGAACCAAAGAGGGCGGGATCCCCTCGCGATCCTAGCATAATTTTTGGTAAAATCCACCATTCCAAAACATGTCCACCTTGCCAATCCTCGAGGCGAGGTTTCTTCAAAAATTCGCTGAAACAAGGAAATGTCTATTTCACAGTGTTACGCCAATTCCCGACCTTAAATAATTTTGGAAATTACCATGTAAATATTCGTTGTTTCTCCCAACTAATGGGCAATTTTTTGGGTTCCCCTTTTTTGCCAAATTCTGTTCAATAACGGAAATTAACATTTATTAACACATGAAGAGGTGTTTATGTCGGAAAGTATAGGCAGAAAGCAAGTGTGAAATTAAATTTTTGAGATCCCAATAGAAATGACGTATCAGGTTAACTGTCGAGTAGTTCAACTCAAATCCCGCTTAGAGCGCCCGTGCATCACTTGAAACGATGTACAGAACCACAGTACACGAATGGACGGAACAGTAAGTTTATGAACACATTTAATGTATGGCAACCTTCAAGATTGAGAACCATCGCCTCCGAAGATTCGCTTCGTCTACCGTGAGCCAATAGCCATTCATATGTCAGTAGACCTGATACGTCATTTCTTGCCGCATTTTTACTTTCAAACACTCTCATTTAAAAAAATACCACTCATTTTTGAAAATGGACTTCAAACTACCATTTTCCCACGAGTTCTAAATATTTTTTTCCAAGACGTATTTTGGACGAAAATTCCCCACTGGGCTTTATCAACTACTTTTTATGGTTGTATTAGGACCTGAAGGTCCTCTCTGACATCATATCACAAAACATTCATTCAGTGTTATACACCCGTACGGGGGGGGGGGGGGGGGGGGTTACATGATTTGGTTGATAGTGCGCTAGGGAAATTTCACGTTGACGCCGATTACCTTTTTCCTTCACCTTTTTGATCCGACACCGACCAAACGTGTTTTCGTATAGAATAACTTGAATGCTTGAATTATGTACGGTACCATACATACAAACCATAGATGTACAGCGTTAGACCGCTGTAGGGAACCTGAAACTGTCGAGCGGTCTGGGTTTTCCACAACAGCGGTCTCAAAACTGAGGGCAAAAGCCCTTTCTTCGTTACTTAGTTACTGTAATAACAATAATTTCTAATAATATAATTTATAAGATGAATTCTCTTTAATAAAGCCACTGTTAAGGTAAATCATTCATTGCTATACTACAATTTATTAAAAAGAATTCCATGAACTGGATAGGCTCCTACAACCAACTATCCTCGACATACGAAATAAATCACTCGCGAAGAAATCGTGGAAACCCATTTCAAAGAAAAACGGAGTTATTGAAAAGTTTTCTATTTCCACTAATACATGAAAAAACGCGAAAATACAATAACTGCGTATGTTTCGCTGTGTATATTCATTCCGACCACGGATCTTCCTTTTTCTCTCAAGAACTGAAAACGTTTCTCGTTTCTTTTGGGGTTGCTACAAGCTTCACTGCGCCATACAATTCTCGAGGAAATGGACAGGCTGAGAGATTTAATGGAGCGATATGGAGAATAAAAACCCCCCAATACCACAACGGGAGACTGTACTTCAAGATGCGCTCCATTCAGTCCGCTCCCTTGTATATCTAGCATAAACGCCACCCCTCATGAGCGGCTGTTGTTACCCCAGACGGACTGCAAACGGCCACACCACTCCCTCTTGGCTGCTCACTGAAGGACCAGTAATACCTTCGTAAATTCAAGCGCCAATCACAGTATGATCCTG
>OX940974.1:152742727-152816354 GCA_954871275.1 Leptopterna dolabrata
GTGTTCGTTATTAGTTCGTTACTTAGTTACTGTAATAACAATAATTTCTAATATTCTAATTTATAAGATGAATTCTGTTTAATAAATCCATTGTTAAGGTAAATCATTCATTACTATACTACAATGGAGCTCAAATTATTTATTCATTTTTGGTATCTTAATTTCATATATTAATTTATAACATTCTTTACTATTCGCTCATCATGGGATTTCTCATGGCATAAGGGGACAAAAACAGCGATCGGAATCGAACAACAACAGTTTGTGATCAATCCATCGTTTGTAAATCCCACCATTAATTTGAAATTTCGTAAGGTTAACACACCCACAGACGTCTAATTTCAAGCCCAAAGAAATCAGCAAGTTGGGTAACAAACATACGAGAAGCAGTCAAAAGATACTCATAATAATTTATGTATCATGTTTTTAGTTTCATTCATGATGAGATTGTGAAAAAGAGAAACACTTGAATTCTGGTTGAATAAAATTAGTGTTATAAATAATCAAAATAGTTGTAACAAAAAAGATATAAATATATACTAAATTAAACATCTTCTTTTAAAAAACTACATATGACTATGAAACGACTAGATATATAAATATGAGACAATGACTATTAAGTAACTAGGACTATGAGCATACACACTGTTAGCAGAACTTGAAGCAAATAAATAAAAAAAGCAACAAACATGATTAAAGAAAACAATTTTCTTCAATTTTTGCCTTAGCCCAAGCTGACCTTTCGTTGCATCAATTGTCAGCTGCTTAGCTTGGAAATTACGTAAGGTTTTAAGAAACTTTGACATAACCAGTTTGATTAAAATAATGTCATGGGAATTTTCGCTTAAGTAAGTCAATATTACCAACCCGTGTGACCTTAGAAAACTAAAGTGGGAAGTTATTTTTACAATTTTGAATCTACAGGGAACCTACAACGTAATTATGGAAAAATAAGTGCTACCAGGAATCTAAAGAATACGAAGAACTATCTAATAACGTAGATCTTGGTTGACTACTAAGTGAAACACTATTTATGAAAACGGTAATAATAATAATAAGTTAATTGATGTCAGTTAATTAACTGACACATGAAAATTGGTGTCATTTCCTTTCAAACGTCGATTCGTAGAGTTATAAGCAGAGCAGGCCACTGCAGGTGCACTGTTCGTGCACAGTTGGAAATTAACTCAAATAGCCAGGAAGGATGAAAGAGAAAAGGGTAGGAGTTTTTCTTCTGCCCTTTCTCAAGGATTCCCCAACTACGAAATTCCGTTGTTCTTTAGAAGACACTAGCTGTGTACCCGCGCTTCGCAACGGTAGAACAGACACCCCCTTCAGGACAGGCCCCACTCATAACAGATACCACCTTCTACGTTCAGCCGTTCTCATTTATCGATGCCGAGACAAACAAACAGACTGTTTTATGATATATTATACTATTTGAACCGACGCGTGTTGCTGCGATTTAAATAAATGGAGCCAACGGTCATGTATTTTAATATGCCTGTATCCCCCCCTCCTCAACAGATCAGAAACCTTCCCCAATGCCAACCCTAACCGCCTTTAACGCCCCCCCCCCCCCCCCCCCCGTATCCTATGAACCCTCCCTACCTGGTTAGAAACATTCCTCAATGTTCACACAACAAATTCCCAAAGTTGCACTCCAATTGGTCAAGTAGTTTTGAAATTTCTGTAGACCCCCCCCCCCCCTCTCATAACCTGTACCCCCCTCCCACTAACATCCTGATTGAAGTACCACTTGAATGTACTCGTCGAGCTGAATCCAGAATCTAATTACAATCGGATTTACGTCCAACCGTTCAAAGTTATTATAAGCATAAACGTCCTCATAGAAGTGATTATAACACGTTTTTTAGTAGTATTTCATTCATAGCGTTTCAACGGATGGACAGATTCAAATGCGGATTTTTCATAAACCTTCCCAGATAAATTCTGCGTCAAATGGTACCAGCCGCAACTTTCTACGTTCAGCCGTTCTCAATTGATGCCGAGACAAACAAACAAACAAACAGACAAACAAACAGACACTGATTTATTATATGGATAGATTACCGAAGTACAAGGAAGAGCAGCAAACAAGAATGGCAGAGGTTTTATGGCCTCAAATACTAATAAAAATGAAGCGGAAGACACATGTTAGAGGACAAGGAAATGTACGGCTTATGAAGTTCTTGCCCTCAGTTCTTCGGCCGCATCTGGGTTTTTCCCAGCTATAGGCGGCTCGGAAACTGAGACGTAAACGTAGCGGCAGTGGTGTAACCAGTAGTGTAAATCTATGATACAAACTGGACTCACTTCGACTCGAGCATGCAAGGCAATTAGTTAGGTAAATGAAAATTTTCACAGATAAATTATCTACCTAATTACCAGAGGAGTCCAAAATAAGTAGGCAAGGGCCCCGTGAATAGGACATTGTTACCTTTGTGGTGGTGGTGGTGGTGGTGGTGGGGGGGGGGGGGATGGTGTACCGGGGTTCTCCGAGATTTGGAGGCCCTTAGTGTACTCCATCTCTACACTCCAATGGCAAGTAAGTACCACTCACCGACAGATGACTTCTCAGTGGTCAAACAGAGGTTCAGTGAAACAGCACGGGAGGTCCCACGTGCATTGCCAATTATTTCACTTGAACGAACTCGTCATCTGTTGGAGGGACACCTGACGACATTAGGGGTGGAGGAAGACGTTGATTCGATCTGAGGCACATAAGACATCCGGAAGGAATGTTGATGGAAGACGATGTCTCTCAGTACCTACACAGAGCAGGAAAACAGGGAAGTTGGAGGGGTGTTTGCGTGCAAGTTCTCTGCTCTCAAAATGCCTATCAGTTTACAGTGTTGTGTTCGCGTCGATGGAAACTGGTCGAGCAAGACTACGCCCTCCTCTTTCCAAGTGTCTTCCTCATTCGCATCAACTGTCGTCGGATGAGAAGAATGTGCCTCAAATTTCACGAGGCAACTGCAGCTAAGTTGTTATTCGAGGTGGGTACGTGATGAAGATGGATGTACTTACTGAAGAAACTCGACTAATTTCTCAAACTGTCTGGCCATACGGCATAAACGTGGATTGATGATACTCGTTGTCAAACGATCCTTCGGCTGGTTGATCGGCAAAATTTACATAATTGCACTTTCATTCGAAATGTGAGGAATAACAACGTCGTTCCGTTTTGCTCCCTCGCTACAGGAACCCAAAAAAAATCGTGTCAACCAAAATAAAAATTTCCACTAGAATTCTGAAGGAATTCTAGAATTAAGGAAGAAATCAGGTTTAGTGTCTGTACGCAGTTCCTCGTAACATATATATCTGCCAATCTTCGCGCTTAAATTTCGTGGATAGGTACGTGTGAGTCGCTTTTCAGATAGGCCCATAGAAATTTACCTTAGTCCAAGGATAAATTTCGTCTGCACGAGCCTAGAATTATATCTGTGGGTATGTTCAACCTATCATGGAGAAAGTTTCGGGGATCACGGAGGTTGGTTCACCGATGGTTCCGTACCAAGGGGAGTAGACAGAGAATATGTTCAACCTCTCTCTACTGGCCTTCGTTTCGTAGGTATTGATTCAGTGATTGTTAGCAGTAATAGCTTTTGCGCGTTTGCTTACTTCAAGTCCTCGTCATACCGACATTCCCTGCCATATTTGACTGATTCTGTTGACATTTCAGGGCCATTCAGTTACATGTTCTGATGGGAACCTCTTCAAACAATGATAGTCATACACACTCCATACGTACCTACCATATCTAATAATGCATAAGTGCCTCAGAATTAAGTTCCAAACCTACATACAACTAATCTATACTCGTAGTAGTACTAAGGACTCTTTTTTGACAACCACACAAACACGATGAAACGGGAAGCTAAGAATACACATGTGTACGTTACCACGCGAGCGGTTCAATCGATACAAATTTATGTAGCAAATGCTGCTATACCTGTTCAAGCATAATACTATCTTACAATCGTACCGTCATACTATGTAGAGTTATTATAACGAACCTGTGTTTGTCGTACAACTTAAATTAATGGCAGTCAATCCTAAATCTGAAATTAATTTCGTACCTATATAATTGTATTCCATTGCCTATAATCATTATCCGACCTTATTATCGACGTAAAAATCCAGAAATTTCTGTAAAATGGCAACATTTACCGAAGTAAGTTAAGACTCTACAGCCCAACTGTACCTATGGATAGCACAAGTTTCTTACAAGAATTGTGCACTCAAAGAGCACCAACTACCTGAGAAGAAGAAGAAAAAAAAGAAAAGGGTGGGGGGGGGGGGGGGGGGGGAAAGAGGTTCCAGTCATGCAGCATGGATTTAAGAGCGAATTTTCAAAGAAATACCTATTTGTGCTGTTGTGTAAAAAGATGATATATATCAATAAACCATACCACTTTTCGTAAAATTATATAATTTTTTCGTGATTTTAGCCCTTTTCCCGAATTTTGACCCTTATAAAGTGGAATTTGACCCACTCTATTTTGAGAAAAACATTTTTATCATCAAAATAGTCCCTCCGTCGTGTTCACCATCCCAAACAACGTGAGGTGAATTAATATTAATTTTAGCCTTTCACCAATTTTTGACCCCCAAAATCCAAATTTGACCCCTATTCTGCATGAAAAACAACTGAAATGGTATTTTTCTGTCTTTAATCACCTTTGACCACCTTAGAATTTTTGAAAATGCCTCATCCTCGAACTAATTTTTTTTTGTCGATACGAACGTTTTGGCGAAATGTGGAATTTTTACAGTGCGCCCAACGACAGATATCGTCTGGATTGACACATGAATAAATAAATAAATAAGTATATCTAAGATGTATATATATAGGAGATGCGGGTTTTTGACTGTTGATGTTCAGACTAGATGAAGGATGAGGATCTTGAGGTTCGGTCAAGAAATATATCTATATATTTATTTATTTGCCTATAAAAAATTTCAAAAATTCATGTTCTGACAGTTTTGGACCCATTGCAATAGCTTCATTTTCTTTAAACATTGGCTAAAATGAAATAACAGACCTCAATGATAAATAACACACCATCACCAGGTGGTAACTAAGCCATCATGCATGACCATGGTGCTTTATATACTCTTACTCTAACTTATCGATAAAACGTATACAGTGAAACAAAATATTTTTAATGAACTTACGATCTAGGGTGTTGGAAGTGCCATTTTTTCCCCAAGAACCACAGCACCGACGACACTATCACACTGTACAGAAAGGGATTCCTGACCGGCTACTCAACTGACCACTGGCTGACTCCAGACTGAGCATCGAGTGACTTTGATGGTCGGCCTGCACTGGTTATACCTAGGATAATCCTCAACGGCTACCTAAAAGCCTGTTAGGCCCACTTTCACCAACAATTTGAAACGAGTTTAACCCGGAAGAGGTTGCAAATTAACGGAGTTTACCGCTCACTGTCTTTCACCAGAGCTCTGTGCCAGCTTAAACTTCCACCGAGGGGGCTCAAGTTTAAACGCCCGAAATCCGGCAAGTTAAAGTTGCTAATCTCAGTTATCCATGAGATCCCAATATGGCCGCCTAGCTCACAGCTGATTTTCGGTTCCGTTGTTATAGAGCTGTGAAATTAATTAACGCGAGTTGGCATTGTATTGGTATTTAATCTATACCATGTGTTCCACAATGATATTATATGTACCTTACCTCGTGACTGGAGTTGTCGTAAATCAGAAATCACTTTGGCAATTTACAGTTTATTATTACAGCGGAACAATGGAAGCCGGAATCGACATCTTCTTCTTCTTCTTTTCCCAGTTACGTGTCTTGGCCGCAGCCATGCCAGACATAGGTTGGGGAATCGACATCACCTGAGTGGTGGTTGTTGTTGTTTTGACGAGTTTATAGTCCCGGCCCGTCATATTGTCCAACTTTTGCTTGGACATTTTAAACTAAACTCCGTCAGGCAAACTCCGTTATTTCAAACTGGGTTTAACCGGCATTTGGGTTGGTGAAAGACGCCAGCTGCCTTTCCAGGTTTAAACCTCGATGTTAATTTTAACTGAGTTTGGCTAAACTCTGTTAAATAATTTTCTGGTGAAAGTGGGCCTTAGCCTGCGATGTTGAACCCTTTCTATCCCTTCCAACGGAATGCGACGATCAATTAGACAGGAAGTGGTAAGGTCATTAGGGGAAACCCAGGCGATGTCCTTCATAAATGGACGACTCTTAAGTGAATAATTATAAATACTCGATTTCACAAAATACTGACCTAATTTATTCATTCCAATGTCGACGTCAAAAGCTTCCTATTGAAAACAACCGGAATAATTCCATTCTAGATGTTAAATCAATATATAATATAAAACCTTACACCAATTTTTAAATTAACTATGATTTTCAAGGTTGTTCCTCAATGGGGCATGGACTTGGGTCGGAATTCGCTGCTTTTGGGTTCAGAATCGGATCCAGCACCCTCGAAAACCCCTGCATCCCTATTTCCAGCTCCGTAATCCGAGTAGTTCGGCGGGAATTAGCAAAAGAAAAAACGCGTGACGTCATCTGGTATGCATCCCCTCTCACTAGGTTCCCATGTGCGGGAGCGGGAGGGCAAGACATATCTACCAAATGACGTCGCACGCTTTTTCCTTCCCCTTCCTGCACGCTTTCATCCACTTTCGTTGATTTCGTAATCATCATTATAGCATCGTTTTGGAAAGCTCTCCGTTAGACCTACAGTTTGAAAGAATTTAATAATACACTGCCAAGGACATGGCGCAGAAGCTTCCTCGTGGCCTCCACAGTATGTCACCATAAAATTTTCAGAAAACTAGAAATGACCGGTTCGCCATGCTCATGACGATAGAATGCTGGGCAACCAAAAATTAAAAAAATCGTTATTTTTGTGCAATACAAAGCACGGGGGCAAAAAAAGATTTAAACCCGCCATTTACCCTCATGCAACGGCTAAAATTCGCCGGAAAAAACGGCGTTTTCTAGTTTCTACGTTTATGCGTGATTGAAAACGTGACGCACATAGAAAAACAGCTTTTACAAACGTGACATAGGTACATAAACGAGATATTTAGATCTGATGAAAGTCGTTAAGGTCATGGGTCATGCTTCCACAAGAGATTCGTTCTGGCATCAGGGAATTATGCTTCCACGTGTCACTCCCACCGCTGATTCAATCATGATGAATGTCGTATGGGACCTCAAGGGACCTTACCCGCATGATCCCTGAAAATCTGACCAAAATTCGTTCAAAATTGATGGAGTTATGACCATAACAAGAAAATCTCGTTAGCGCCTGAGCAGAGGCTACCGTTGATTCGATCATGATGAAACTGATAGGGGACCATCTAACGCTAAACCCACATAATTCCTGAAAATTTTATCGAAATCTTATCAAAATTGTGGAAGTTATGGCTGTGGCAAGGAAATGTGGACAGACAGACAGACAGACGGACGGACAGACAGAAACGAATCCAAATTTATTCAGGAGGCTCTGAAACGTAAAATGCATGTGGAAATTTTGATTTTGGAGCACAAAAAAATTTTTAATTGCAAAAGTGAAAACAAAGTTTCCTGCAGACTCGGAAGCAAAAAAAAATTTAAAATAAATTCATGCCGCATGGCTGTAAGAGCGAATTTTCAAAGAAATATTCGTGCTATCGTGTAAAAAGATTATATAGCTATAGAAACCATACCACTTTTCGTACAATAATATAATTCTTTTCGTGATTTTACCCGTTTTAACCGATATTTGAACCCTATAGAGTCTAGTGTGACCCACTGTTTTTTGAGAAAAATATTTTTATCATCGAAATAGTCCTTCCGTCGTGAATCACTATCCCACACAACGTCCGGTGAATTAATATTGCTTGTAACCCTTACTATCAATTTCTGGCCCCCAAAACTCCAAATTTGACCACTATTCTGTACGAAAACAACTGAAATAGTATTTTTCTGTCTACTCACCCATCCATACCACTTCCAGTTGTTCAAACGTTTGTTTGCGATTTTAGCCGTTTTCCCCAATTTTTGACCAAGTGGCCAAGTGGTTGATAAGTGGTCTGAATGCTCGCAAGCTCGCATCTCGAAAAGGAAAAAAATATCCTATATTGGTGCTAATACAGATTAGAGGAGTGAGTAGATCAAGTGGTGTGTAGCTGTAGTTTAGAACGGAACCGCCTGGTAGCGATTGTCTCTGGTGGCGATTTACAGGACAACGATCTTAATAATCAGCCGTGCGGAAACAACATGCAAGATTTCTGGTGGCTTTTCTTGGTGCTCGCCCGAATCGATCTGGAGATGTTAGCGAAGTTTTGCTTTTATTCTAACGGGATTGGCGCTCCACACCGCTTGGACAATCCGGCCCCACAATAATACTGTATTCGTAAATTCAAATTTTTACTAACCGCCAAACTAGCGCAGAAATGTTGACACTTGGAATTTTCATACGTTGCGGACGAAGTGTTTGGGTTATTAGGTACATATTCGAATAGCTTTGTGTCATATTCCTTCTTGTAATTCAACGTATGAACCACCTTGGCGAACCAAGCCTTTGAAAAGCCCTACAATTTTAAATTGAAAAACATTAGTTTGAAACGTTAAACCTCATACCTATGTACTTGCGTTTGAAATCCACACAGGCAAGGAATTCCTAATTCCGCTAGCTCCATCCTGCATATTTCTATTTATTAGGTAATAAGGAAGCTGAAGTTGGATTGCCATAAAAGTATCATTTCAATATATAAAACCCGATTGTGGCAATTCACGATTCTGTAACGTCGAAGCAATCAAATTCACCATCCATCGCGAGGGATGCCAAGTGTAGGAAAGATGGCGCGAGCGCGTTCCTTTTTCTGAATAAAGGCGTACGGGAAGCTTCAACTTCTTCATGTTCGATAAAAAGAAATCATGATCGCCGGTAGTACAACCAGCCCGAGGTCGACGGGTCTCATCGCCAACCTGCTCCAACCTCAGGATTTCCCTCTTCTCCTGGATTTCTTTATGAGCCTTTTCAAGCCTTGCAAGTCCACGAGCGCACTACGGTTGTCCTGATTTTGGTGTATTACTTGCAATAACGAACCTTTGGAATCGAATATGAAAACATTTTGTTAACCTCCCACCCCTCCACCTCTAAATTTGATGGTTCCGTTTCAAGGTACGTAGAATCCGAAATGAAATGAAAAAACGCTGCAAAGTCCTTGTCACATGGGCTTATTATTCTATTGGACATACCTGCAGAAATGTCGGCTGTTCATTTATTGTTTCCTAAAAACACGAATTAGGCTCCTTTTTTTTCTTATTACAAATTAACTTTGATCATTGATAGTGCCATTAAATTGTCTTGATTCACCTGTTGATACTACTTCTAGTGTTATTATACAAATTTATGGTGATCATAAAAAATGAATACTGGGAGCTTGAACCTTCGTTACAACCTCAATTCTTCACTCTTTGGTCAAAATCAACTTCATAATTGATCTTCTCGCCCTAAAAGACATGGAAAACGATACCTCACAAGCTCATGTTACTAAAACACCAAAAAAACCTATTTTTACTCCCATTTTTCACACATAACACCCCTGGGTATATTCCGATCGGGCTGCATAGTTTTGGGACACAACTAGGGCCCAAATGGAGCCTGTGTGCGAAAGAACGAATTTTTTAGACCGAAAATGAAGTAGATATGCATTATACAGAGGACGGACATTGCATTTTTGGAGGAGGTGTTATAAATATTTATTGCTGAGCGAATACATAGGTGTATTATTCACAGAATAATAAACCAAAAGTTAGCTAAAGGTACCTTTTAACTCCCCTGTCTAATAATGACCTTCGGTTTCCATCACATTCCAAGTTTGATCTCAACACGTTATAAGTAGTTTTAGTTCTGTCGAAATTGGGTAATTTATTGCATATTTACCAAGCAATTGAATATTTATCATCTTGCTACTGATCGGCCACAAGTACCAATTATTTTCAAAGGATTCATCTTTTTCAACCAAACATTTTGGCTTCCTGACAAAAACAAACCCGAAATCCTCGGACATTCAACTTCAGTCCCTCATTCTCTAAATTCTGTTGAAATTCAAATACTTATTATCTCAAATACTGCCAACATCTATTAGATCTTTGAGTGAGGGTGGGGGGGGGGGGGGGGTCAAGGGTTGAAAAGAACGCACGTTCAAGGGAAAAAATATGAAAGGGACACATATGGATATCAAAATGGAAAAACACCCATGAAGCTTTTGAACTTGATTGTAGTTTTGAAAAAAAAAAAGGTGAAGAATTATTAGAGTTATTATTAAGAAGTGAAGAATTATTACGAATTACTTCAGGAGTTAATTTTTCATTGGGTTTATTTTTTATCCACATCTCAGTTTAAAACTTGAATATCTATTGGAGGATAATCTGCTTCTGACTGGCCCTGGATTTCATGTAGGTGTTGCACGGACAGCGAGGATATGAGCAGTTGCCATCGAGTCCGGAATCCGTATTGCAGCTGCTCCTCTTGCGATAACGGATGGGGGGGGGGGGGGGGGTCGTACGCATTATACAATAAACTCCACGAACTGATCGAATGAAACGACAGCTAACTGACCTGAGGAGGAGGATCGGCTTTATAGGCGTTGGCATTTGGAAACTGAAAATGGAGATTAAATCAACAACTCCTACTGTGTTTGCTCTGGATTAAAACAATACGCACTGTATCGCTGGGGACCAGGGCTGCTGGACTGCTCGACGCTGAACAATTTACGCCTTCTTTGACAGTACACTGTAAAATAATTTTACATATTATTGAGTTGATCCTAAAACCATCAAGAAGTGTTGTGAAAACCTGGAAAACCGAGTTTTTAATTTGAAATGGGGTTCATCAAAAGGGTGCGCACGGTCATTCATCCAATATAGAGATCTTTGTGAACGCCCAGTGATGCGCATCCCCTATTTGATTTGGACATTATCTGATATCTGGCGAATTATCGTTATCATTTGGAACATTCCCTAATAAATGGTGAAAAATCTACGGATGAATACATTCAATGGAACAACGTAGCTGATTATATGAGACGTTCACAAAAGTCTCCTGTTTCAGTTCTCAGCATGTACCTATAGTATGAATATGGTGTTTATTCAGGAAGGATAGATAAACCATCAAATGCAAATATGAAGAACATGATGTAGCAAGACAGTAGAGAAAAATACAAATATTCTACTACAAGCAGTGTCCAGAAAACGAGCCTATCGACATGAAACAAACACTGCTAACCTGCACTCCATCCCCTTGAAAAATATCAAGTTTACTAAAACAGCTCGAAGCTGACGGTCACGAAGACGCCATGCCAACTACACGAACCTGACCCCGCGGCACGTCGAAGAAAGGATTTCAGTTTTCAAAGGCAAAACCGCAGCTCCGTGTTCCACAGTGACAACATTCTTGAAGTCGTTTTCTTTTAACGGGGCTGTTTTGCACCGTTAGAGGGTATTTGTATGTTATATCACGATGAAGTTCTGAAATTAACGCTAAAATACCACACGTACCAGGCACCTTGTACCGAGTTATCACTTGCCATGTTAATCTCTATAAATCGATTGTTGATTCTGAATCCATAAATATACATGTACACAGGATACATCAGTGACATATATGAGAGACATAGAGATTGAATATAGCGAGACATAACATACGTTATCTTCACTTCAAAATTGTCCTACAGTCAATCGACTAGATCCATTTTGATCGACAACCTCGTTACGCATGAGGCGTCTTGCACCAAATGGAGCATAACCCATAGAAACCCGAAGGCCAATAGAAACTGACGCAGAACCTGCCGAGAATAATTGATCCTTCTAACTATGTAATAACTCCAGGTAATATCAACTCATACGGAAAGTCATCTTCGTCCAACCGTTGAACCTCCAATCTCATTTATAAGCCTCAACACAATTCATGAGACTCTACACTGGTGAAACAAAAATACATATTTCTGATGATACATATTTGAATCTTTCTCCAGCACAACTGACCGTTCAATGAATTCTACAGAGTGATAGTTGGGAAGTGGTTCACGATGGTTTCGCAATGTAGTTATCCATGGATTACAATGGGATTTTAAAACTATTTTCCTCATGACAGTAGCCGCAAGATTATAGGCGCGTGAAGTATGAGAGCTTCCGGGACATGAAGTGTTGTTCAATAATACTTACCTGGATCGTGGTAGAGAGGAGCCGTTGGTACCTAACGAAAGGAATACGGCAAGGAACGGCCAGGACCAGGACGAGAAAAACCCCACCCTGGTGGTCCTTTGCATCACCTTCGGCCGATCAAGTCACCGCCTTATTTCGCAGATACTCCAAAACCGCCTTTTATAATCGACCTTTCCAGCCGATGCTCTCAGAGTCATCTCATAAAGCAGCTATTTGGTATGCATGTTATCGAGAAGTCAAGGCAGCACGCAAACCTGCAATCCTTCGAACATTTTGTATAATGCGTGAATGTAAACCGTATTTTTTCAAGGATGATCCACAATTAATTTTTCTGGGTTCGGTAGGAGACAAATGCGAAGGTGTTATGCTGAGCAAGCACTTTCGACGGTCCTTCGCCTTCTACATCAGGCCTTAAATACATTTTTATTTTTGGATTAAACACCGACCACTAAGACTAATCTACGCAGAAGAAATGTCAAAGAATTTGTTTCTTCCCGTTCTCTTTATTTTCCTTCTTGATTTCTCTTGATTCCTTATTGTGAGTCGTAAACAGGCCGTCCACCGTACATTCGATGGTGTTGTATTTCCTGCATTTACCACAGGAATACTCGAGTATTTTCTATTATTCATGATGAAATGGCAATGAATAACAATGGGGAAGAATACGAAGTGCCAGTTGGGTGGACAGAATTATGCATCAGACATCCCTTGCTGTATCTTATTAAGCTGAAAGTACGATCTACGGACCACGCGTCAGTCCTGCCAGCTGCATGATTCCGCTACTCAGAGGAAGGTATGTAATGAGCAGATATTGTACAAAGATTCAAATTTTGTTGTAGGTGATACATTTTCAGTCAAGCTTTTTTTTTCACTTTACTGTACATAATTTTGAAGCTACATTCCCATTATAAGTCTTCCTCTGGTATCCATGTCAGCTGACTGAATCCCATCTGATAAATAAATTGAAATGTACTAAGCATTTGCTGAGACTGCAGTCCCCCCCCCCCCCCCTACCATCTCCCCACAAATCCCACCCAGTCCGATTCTCTCAGTTCTTATGATCTCAGATGGGTTGCCCAACACATACACTGACTCTATGCGTGTCACTAGAATCGGGATATTTAGGTACCAAATTGTACCAAATTACCAAAGGAAAACTCGGCAGTCCCTCCAATCACAACCACAATTCCAGTGGTCTTGGATTTCAACCCGATAACCCCTAGGACAGCGATTCCCAACCTGGGGTGCGCGCACCCCCCGGGGGTGCGCGGGAGCCCCTTTGGGGGTGCGTGGAAAAAATAGAGTAATGGCGGACATTTTTGGGAAAAAATTTGATTAATATTTTTTGTTCTTTTGCCACACCACCGCTACCACAACCAACTGTGAACTGATCTACTCAAGTGTGAATGGGGTGTACCCACACATTTTTAATATTTTTTATCTTGAAAGTAGATGTTGAGAAAAGACAGGACCTACATCGTTTTTGTGCGAGGGATGTAGTGACGCGCCGAGAAGGGGAGGAAGAGAAGCATAGATTTGAGGGTATACTTGTCCACAGTTGAACCAGATTTCAAAAAAATGTGTACCACGATACAGCCTCAAGGATCTCATTAATTTGCCCCAAAATTACTCGTTTATTTATTCATTTATAAATTTACGGGCTAGTCTAATTTAGTCTCATTCCTGTCTTCTTGTCAATAATGTAATTTTGCAATATTAAAACATTATATTATTATAGTTACATAATTATTATGTAACTCCTACTCTTTCGATCTCTTTAGTTACCTACCTACCTACCTGTGTTACTTTTACCTTGATGCTCATGTGCATTGTTTTTACTACAAACTTTATTTTAAATCTGTGTGCATACTTATACACTATATTTTATACTATTATATATATACTTATAAAATAAAATGTGTGTATACTTTTTGTTTTTTTTTTTTGTTTGTTTTGTTCAAGTCTGTTATAAATCAACTTCTGACACAGCGCCTTTACTATACAGATCTATTTGGTATTTACGTAAGTCGGGGGTGCGCCGGCTGAAACTGAGTTGCTGGGGGGTGCGAATGAGAAAAAAGGTTGGGAACCGCTGCCCTAGGAGATTCCCCCAGCTTCTTCAAATCAGAACATATAGGCAGGTACTTTTGCAGTTTTCCACCATCTCCTCATCCATAAATCCCGGTCCGAGGTCCACAATTAACGTTTCTGATGATCCCAGGGACTTTTATGGATGAAAAGGGTGGTAATTTTCAAACAATGTAGTATGCTGAAGAGTAATTTCAGTAGGCAATAACGTTACTTCGAAAATTCGCCCATTAGGTTGTGCTGTACGACGAGAACTTTTGCATTCTAGTTTTTCGATCAACGCCCTGATTAATAAAATCTGGGCTTCCTACAGCTTAGTTTTCGTATTTTATCATGAGTTTCTATAAACTCTAACTGCTAGCGCATATCTGCAAACGTGAAACGCCCGGAACACTGAATGAACCGTTTCCACATGAATAAACGGTGGTTATGGGGTGAAATTAGGAGGGCAGATGCGGACTTGGTCCCCTCATGGAACTGGAACATGAATGTCGTCAACACCTGACTTTGCCATCGGTCTGCGCACGCACAAACGTTTTTGCCGAGCCGAATCATTAACATTTTTCTTTTCAAACTGTAATTCTGATAATAACGTGATGAGTTACTAGGGGGGCTAAAGGTCCGCTAGGATGATGAAGGAAGAGTTGATGTGCGTAGGTACTCATCGCATGGTTACCTATTATATATTTGACGAAAACACTGATCCGTCTCGCCCATCCATGTGTGCTGTGGGCCTCTCCGTTCAACTTCACCTCGAATCAGAACGCATCGAATATAGGTCTTGGTAAGTATGTTTTGCCATCAAACCTTTGATCGAGATTGTCAAAATTATTATTGTCAGATAAAGGTAGGTTTATTTACTTCAATAGTAAACAAGCGTTCATTGCAAGTAAATATTTATTTGTATGCTGAAAAGAAAATATTTTCCTACGTGGTAAATGAGTAATTCATTGACATTTTAAATATATACCTGTATCAAACGAATAATCTCTTAGTTATAGTGAGAGTTAATACAGGTACCTACAGTATAACAGGGTTGAATGGGGCGGTGGGTACCAGGGATAATTAGAAACTCCGCATAATCGGATGACTGAAAATAGAGAAAATGTCATGCCGAACGTCAGCGACGAAATTACGCATAGTTATTAATGTTATTATACGTCAGTCGAACGATTTTACAGATAGATGATATTCACATAATGAACAATGCTTTCTACTGTGCTAGCAGTTTTCTGACGGCAATAATTTTGACAAGGCTGATTCATCATGAAGGTTGATACAAATTACACTGACTCCCTTTGGCGCATTCTGTTGCGAAGAAGTCTTTGAACAGAGTTCAAGGAATGACGAGACCCACAAAAAGGGCCGAACCGGGTCCACATTTCCGTAAAATACAATCATCACGCAACGAGTACACAACATTTGCTTGAAGGTTTTGCTATCCCCCCAGTTACTCATTACAGTAGCTAATATATGAAGTTCACTATGGTCAATTTCAATAAATTATCATGTTTCACAAATGGTATATCAAATGTAGGATGTAATATGTACAAGAACGGAAATGGGGTATTGCTAATCCCCCATTTTGGGTCGAGCCAAGAAATCCATCGTTTACCAATCCCAGATATATAACTGGGGATAATATAGCTTTTACTTGATCATGGGCATGGACTGAAGGCTTCCATTGACTTGCCTTCATTCTTCTGCATTGTACAAGCTATAAATTTGTTTCATTATCTTATTTACAAATTCCTTTGGCTTATTATTCTGTGAATAATACACCTATGTATTCGCTCAGCAAACAATTTTTATAACACCCCACGAAAATGTTTTCTTTTACGTTTCAAGGTGCGCAGATTCAGAAAATGCGATGTCCGTCCGCCGTACGCCGTCCGCCCCTTATCATGCATACTGACTCCATTTTCGGTCTAAAAAATTCGTTCTTGCGCACACATGCTCCATTTGGGCCCTAGTTGTGTCCAGAAACTTTTCAGCCCGATCGGAATATACCCAGGGGTGTTCGAGGTTTTTTTGAGGCCAAAATTGGTGGAAACCATCAGAAATGGCTATTTCAAATACTGCGCATGAAAGAAACAATAAATGAACAGCAGCATTTCTGTAGGTATGTCCGATAGAATAATAAACCCAAGTGAGAAGGACTTTGCAGCGTTTTTATGTTATACTTAGCTTTGTCCAAATGTTGTTTTTGCTGTTGTTGTTGTTTTTGACACAAGTACGTAATCAATATTGCTAATAGGTGCAGGAAGACCTGGGGGCCATGAAATCAGCATATCACGTCATGATGAATGGCATAGCCCCTTCGCGGTCATGAGTGGCAAAAGGTCACGATTCCTCCCAGTTCCCGCAACCGAGCGCTCATCCCCGTCCAGTACAAGGTTTCCCCGTTCATATGAGCTCATACTCTCCACGGAACTCACCTCTGCATCACTATACCGACCCCGACCCCGTCTAGGGAACCCGAGTCAACCGGTAAAACGTCTTCCGTCCCAAGGTGGGCTGGATTACTAGTGGATCTTATCAGTATGCGAATTTAAGGTTCTGATATACCTAGCAGGAAAAACGTATTAAGAGATCCCTAGTAGCTAGGATTCTTGTAACCAATGGGGCACATTCCAGAAATGGACAAAATCTAGTTCGACTACAACTGCAACTAAAGTAGTAGAGTAGTTGTTGCAACTACAACTACCCAAAGAGCTGCTAGTTGGCTGGGTAGGCATTGATTAAAACATTATAAAACGGAATCTAAAACACGACCATTAATGACAAGGTGCTTCAAACAGATGTTTTAAAATATAATATTTACTAATTTATTTCACGGGCGAGCCCAATTTCATAACAACATTCAAGAGGAGTGAAAAATATACTAAAAAAAGTAAATACATAATACAAAAAAAAGAACTTGAAAAAAACTAAAACATTTCATGAATAACTGATGGGGGAGGAAGATAACAAAGTCTTTAAGGAAGAGAGTGAGGAATGGAAGAAGTCGAATTCGGGGTTAATGGAAAGAAATAAATTGGCAGTCCGAGGGAGCCGACGAAGGGGTTGGCTCTTCACACAGTTGGTTGGGGAGAAAGGGACGTGGAACAACATTGGTGAGCGTGAGGCGATGCGAGGAGCAGAAATATAAAACTTCGAGAGAAGCGGCGGGCAGTCAATGGTGTTGTTCAAGACCCTGTGGAGGAGTGCGAGATCTGCCGAGCATCTCCTACTTTCGAGGGTATCCAAATGACACTTCCGCCGCAACAAATCGTAATCAACATCGGCTGACGGGATACCCAACTTGAAAGCCACATAGCGTAGGAATTTATTTTGCACTCTTTCAAGGTGGTAGTTGTGCACAGCATACATGGGTGACCAGACAATTGACGCATATTCGAGGATAGGGAGAAGCAGTGCCTTATACAGCGTGACTATAGCGGGAATGCTCGTGAACTCTCTAGTATTCCTTTTAAGGAAACCGTGAGTGCGCATGGCTCTAATCGCAACCTCCTCGATGTGCTGGGAAAAGCTCAACCGGCCATCGCACAGCACTCCCAAGCCGATCATATCATCCGACCTTCGCAGAGCTGCCACCGAGAATATAGTTGGAGACCACCGGCCTAGTCCCGCGATGAAAGGGTACCGAGCATTTTGCAGGATTCAAGTATAGGTGATTTGAGTCGCACCACTCCTCCAGCCGACCCACCGCACTCTGCAAAGCCCCACAGTCCGATGAAGACCCGACCCGACAGAAAATCTTCAGGTCATCCGCAAAAAGCAGACACCGTTTACGAGGTTCGAAGATCCCAACCACACTATTAATCATCAAAAGGAATCAGAGAGGTCCCAGATGGCTGCCCTGCGGGATCGCAGAAGATGCAAGGATTGGAGAGGATACAGCACCCCGGACACGAACGATAAGCTGACGGCCACACAGGTAGCTCTGCATCCACTCCAGAAAAGTTCCATGGACACCCAGGGAATTCAGCAGTGATAGAAGATGGAGATGGGACAACTTATCAAATGCCTTGGCGTAATCCGTCGAAATAACATCGGTCTTGAGACCCCACTGAAAGCCGTCCATGATGAAATCCTGAAACTCCAATAAGTTAGTGGCAGTCGAGTGGTGGTCATTTTATTTATTTTACACTAAAAAACTGGTTCTATGGTAAGCCACGAAAAGAGGTGTGTCTATTGCGCAATACAAGTTACTATTAATAATTAATAAATTTCAACTCTTGATTAGAACCCTCTCTAATTTACTGCCCCCCCCCCCCCCCTCCTTTTTGCCAAAGGGTAGGGCGGGGGACAATATACAGAAAAGGACCTTCCTTGAAGCATAACGACTGTGTCTGCGAAATTGTAGCTCTTGAAACCCTCTCACCTAATCCTAACCCCACTCCCCCCCCCCCACCATCCACGGGGAGTTGTCAAATGGAGGAGGGGGGGTCAAAGGTCAAATAGCACTAAAGGCTCTTCCTTGGAACACAACGAATGCGTGTGCCAAATTTCAGGTCTTAAAACCCTCTCTAATCTATTCCTAAAATATGCCCTCCCCTCCAAAGTTGGAGGTTAAATTATGGGTGCGGAGGGGGGGGGGGGGGTGCAGAAAAGGCACTTCCTTGGAGCAAAGCGAATGTGTGTGCCAAATTTCAGCTCGATGCGTTGTCTCCGGGGTCTCTGGGTCAAAGTAGAACAAGAACAAGTAGAAAACGCTGCAAATTATTACACAACGGTTTATTATTTACCTGTATATGCGCCCCTTCTGCACAGATCACTGTTTTCTGTGGTCAATGCTTATCCTCATATTCCCCTCAGGAAAGCCCTAAATCGGTACTACAGGAATTACAGTTTCATAAAACACGGAAAACGATACCTCACAAGCTAATGTTCTCTAAAACCATAATTCATGAGACCAACATTTATGATAAATTTGAGCCAGAAACTTTGTTAGAACATCAATTCTGCGCTCGTCGGTCAAAATCGACTTCATATTCGATCTTCTCTTCCTAAAAAACATGGAAAACGATGCCTCACGTTATACTAAAACACCAAAAAAACCTATTTTTACACCAATTTTTCACCCACAACATCCTTGGGAATGGTCCGATCGGGCTGCAAAGTTTTGAGAAACAACTAGGGCCCAAACGGAGCCTGTGTGCGAAAGAAAAAATTGTTTAGACCGAAAATAAAGGTAGATATGGATGCTACGGCGTACGGCTGACGGTGGACGGAAATTGCATTATCGGAATTTGCGCACCCTTTATCAATCTTTTTATTTTTGAGGGGGAGTTCAAAACATTTTTTGCTGAACGGATGCATAGGTGTATCACATTCACAGAATAATAAACCAAAATATTTACCTTTATATATGCCCTTTCTGCGTAGATCGCTTTTTTTCCGCGGTCAATACCTACTCCCGAGCTCCCCCCGGGAAAGCCCTAAATCGAGTACTCGAGCCGGCCCGCGATTTGGAGTTTCATAAAAATGCGCAGAATTCAATAATTAATCATTAATCATTTGTTGTTCTTCATGAAGCATAACGGTTGTTCAAGTTACAGAAGTACCTATCAACAAAATCCAAAAGAGCCATCATTCATCAAATGAAATAATATCATAGAACAACTAACTCGACAGCCATCCGTGATTATAATCAGGTGATCCCTAGCGATGATATCTGGGCCGGATTTATGCCGTTTGATTCACGATCGCGTCGGCGAAGCTTTTCGGTGCAAACGAACGGCTGGTCATACAACGCTCCGAGTGGTCTCAAAAAATTCTTTAGCTCAAGATCAATTTAAAAACGTGAAAAAACCACTTCTATTAAAAGTTTTCGAGCTAAGGCGTTCTGAAATTTAAACCCCTATTTTTCACCCCTTAGAGATGGCTGACAGTAACTCCAAGCTTCACGGACCAACTAGACCCCAAGTGGGACCTACGAACGAAATTTCATTAATTTTGGTTCATGGTAACTAAGAAAAGTGCGAAGTACGGCGGACGGACAGTAACGGAATCCATCAAATTGGGGAGGAGGGGGGTTAAAATCTATGGTTTTTTCCCTGCTTGACTCTAAAGGTTCATTATTGAAATAATAATAAACCAAAACGTGAAAAATATCGATTTTCAAAATGCTATAACTCCGGCACCTGAAGGTCCTGAGGGTTGAAATCTGGTATACCTTCTCAGAGGCCCCTAGAGAATAGGTGTATGAAAAATCAAACCCGGAGACCCCCAGGGGGCTGGCCTATTTGTTCTGTCGTGTTAACAGCGGTTTTAGTAGCTTCAGGTTTTTCGGGTTTCTTGGCGGCCGGTCCCTCTGCTAGTTTAAAATGCATTAGTTGCCACATTTAAGCCGTTTCCTAAGAAGTCTGAAGAAGAATACGCAACGAAAAAAGAAAAACTCGATGAGTGAATAAGTAAAGTAACATCTATTTCAGGCTGGGGCTTTTCGTGCAACTGCCCTGCCAGCGTCGCGGACGTCATCAGCTGTCCTCCAATGAACCCGATGAAAGTAAAATACAAGAGAAGAAGAATGAAATCAGGACCTACATAAATCCTAATAAAGCCCCTAGATAAGATAATGGACTATTTGCATGGGTCACAAAAATATTATTTTTTAAATGAAAGTAGATTCCATCCTGAGAATTTCGAGACCAACCGCACGCTCCTACGATAAGCAGTTCTTTTTCTATGATTCTTCAAAGTTTCCTGAGGTTCCTACATCATTGCACCCCTCTCGCTTGGGCCCCCCTGCCTAGTGTGACGTAGGAACCTCTGGAAACTTTGAAAAATCTTAGAAAAAGAACTGCTTATCGTAGGCACCTGCGGTTGGTCTCAGTTCTCAGAATGGACTCTACTTTTATTTAAAAAATAAAATAAAATAAATTAATAATTACGTGCATGTCGCGCATGTCACTCCAGTGTAAATATGTTAAGATTTAACCAACAAATAGCGAGGAGAAAGATGAGCTGTGCGAGGTCTCGGTGGAAGCCCGGGAAGGGTTCCCCTCAATCAACTCCCAACCGCCATCAACGGTCGTTGGTAGACAAGGGACGAGGTGGGGGCACCTTTATAAGGCGCCCGACTCGCCCAGCTCTTCACTCTACCGATACGACTCCTACCAGCGACTTCTGTCTCTCTCTCTCTCTCTCTCTCTCTCTCTTAACTTGCGCCTCCTCTCTCGAACCTTTCCCTCGTATACTCGCTGTGGTGAAAGCCACAAAATATATAGTACTCACCGAGGTGAAAACCGCGGGGATAATAGATACAATAGCTGCGTTCTGGAACAGTGGTCACCCTGCGAAGATCACGGGATACTAAACCCGCACGACACCAGACCCACAATGCGTGGCCTCAGCTCCCCCTCCCCCCTTCCACTCCAAAGGCATGGGGAGTAAAATTTTTGTCGTCAGGAAGATTGGTACCCTCGATCTTCTGATTATGAGTCCACAATGCTAACCAGTAGGCTATGGAAGCCAGTTGAAAAGAGTAGTTTAAAAAGATGATTATACGAGGCTCTACCCGGTGACCTACCAAGCGGGGCGGGCTCGGGCTGGTGGTTGGTGCAGGGGGCTGGAGGCTGGAGGGGTGAGCAGGTGGGCCGGGTCAGGGGGGCTGGGAGAGGAGGCTGGATACAGCGGGAAACGCCGTAAGGGGAAAAAAAATTCAACTGTGGGAAACATTAAAGTAAATGAGATGTGGATATTGTCCTTTAAAAAAAAAGTATTAAACACCGAAAAAATCGCTCATTAAAACGAATGGAAAGGTCAACTTTAGCACAATCAGTTCCGTTTTTGTTAAATCTCGATATTATAATGATCAACAACCTACCCGACCAAGGTGAGGGGCAGTCAAAAGGAGGCTTTAGCGTTGTAAGTAGCTTAATGCGTGCGTATGTAGGATTGTTCACAGAAAGGTTATAAGGATGTAAAAGTTGTGCGAAATCCAGCCTAAAAGATAACAAATAATTTTCAATGCAGCAGGTAAGGAGGGGCGGGGAAGTAACGATGACCCAGTAAATAGTGGTAAATGTGCCGAGGGTAGCACGTGTTTCCAATCGTTGTAAACTAAGAGGAGGTTGATTAGCGTGTTTTGAGGCCCTAAAAATTGGATAGAAAATGGAGGCTGCCCTAGACGCAAGGTAGCGACTATTTGAAAGAATTTCATAATAATTCAGACGAATGCCTAGCGGGATCAGAGTAAGGAGGAAGCTGATAGTGTCAACGGCAAGCATGCAATTAGATAAAACTCATCCGAGGAAATTTAGTTATTTACATTTTTCCTCTCCCCTTCCTCCAGTAATAATCAGTTCCAAGTGACTGTCTTATAAATAAAAGGATTAAGTTTTGCCTACCTACCCGACCAAGGTGAGCGGTAGTCAAAAGGAGGCTTATAGCGATAATGACATCGTGGTTATTGTGAAGAGATAAAACATAAACTAAAAACGGATTTCTCTTTCCCTCCAGTTTGTAACCGTAAATTTTCATATAGGTAAGAAAAGGGGTTGGGTCGCGTTCGACTACCATTCCAAGGTCACATGTATATATCTTACGGTTGGGACATGTGTACTGCGCATGCGTCTTACTCGCGATTAGCTACTTAAGAAGGGTGATTAGATGGAGGTAGCTCCGTTTAAGCTAGTAGGTAGCTAGAACAGTGAACATGTCCCCCTCCAAGATGTACAAGGTCTCTGAGCTCTTGGGTAGCAGAATTAAACCAACCAACGAACAATTTGGACTCTGGCTTCTGGAAGAGAATCTGCACAACAACAACCTGATAACAGATATTGGAAATATTAATTATTCGCAAGGAGAAGAGTTGCTGTCTGGAGTTAATATAAAACCACTAACTCCGCTAACAAAACCGTTCTGCGACAATATAATGCTTGTTAATATTACACAGAATTTTGTGGGATTTTTAACAAACGAGAGATGTGCGAGTATTTAGCACAGAACCACGCCTTTCCTAACCAAGGCGGACTGTATGAAGAAGGCTACAATAGAATTGTTAACAACGACAAGTCAGTTGGGATAGATTGCCTAACCTGGATTACTCCTACTGGTGCAAGAGTAAAAATCTACAACAAGTTCGTTTGCCAGATAACGAGTCCTGGCGTTAACAAACAAATTGGCAACCACATTGTGGATTTTGTCAACTGTCCAGACTCTAGATTAAGACAGACGTTTCTGTCCCCACTAGGTAAGGAGCATATTAACAAGATTGGAGGCGGCGATCTACAACGGTAGCGAATACCATCCTCTGGACTACTGTGTATTGCTCCTGGATGACAGCAAAATTTATTTCCAGGAAGCCCCGTTTCACTCTGTTGCCATCGCTAAAATGTGGATGAAACTAGCTGACAGTCTCCAGAACAGTTGCTGTGTAGTGTATAATGATCTTTTACAATATGTCTATTGGGGAAACAGTAACACGAGGAAGTTAACCGGAGTACAACTTACTTTACCAAGCGACCAAGACAAGAGGAAAAAAATAATTAATTATGTTCTTTCTGCATTTAGTTTTAACTATTTAACTGTAAATTACGTGGAGATTGTGGAAGATGTTGCTAATAGAGAGAATGTTAGTGTGGCACAAAAATGCTACATTAGGAGTGGCGAGACATTTTTCTCAAAATCTAGTACTGCCTTCTCTACGATTTGTAAAGATGTAAGCCTCGAGAACTGTGGACTGGTTCCAACGAGCAGTATTATTCCACAGATTTTAAGGAAGAGAACGATTTTATTCCACAGATTTTACCTCCTTTAAAATGTAGGGTTGAGCCTGTTGCTAACATTCGTTCTCTTCCTTAAAATCTGTGGAATAATAGTACCACACTAACATTCTCTCTATTAGCAACATCTTCCACAATCTCCAAGTAATTTACAGTTAAATAGTTAAAACTAAATGCAGAAAAAATGTAATTAATTATTTTTTTCCTCTTGTCTTGGTCGCTTGGTAAAGTAAGTTGTACTCCGGTTAACTTCCTCATGTTACTGTTTCCCCAATAGAAATATTGTAAAAGATCATTATACACTACACAGCAACTGTTCTGGAGACTGTCAGCTAGTTTCGTCCACATTTTAGCGATGGCAACAGAGTGAAACGGGGCTTCCTGGAAATAAATTTTGCTGTCATCCAGGAGCAATACACAGTAGTCCAGAGGATGGTATTCGCTACCGCTGTAGATCGCCGCCTCCAATCTTGTAATACCATACTCCTTACCTAGTGGGGACAGAAACGTCTGTCTTAATCTAGAGTCTGGGCGGTTGTAATATTAACAAGCATTATATTGTCGCAGAACGGTTTTGTTAGCGGAGTTAGTGGTTTTATATTAACTCCAGACAGCAACTCTTCTCCTTGCGAATAATTAATATTTCCAATATCTGTTATCAGGTTGCTGTTGTGCAGATTCTCTTCCAGAAGCCAGAGTCCAAATCGTTCGTTGGTTGGTTTAATTCTGCTACCCAAGAGCTCAGAGACCTTGTACATCTTGGAGGGGGACATGTTCACTGTTCTAGCTACCTACTAGCTTAAACGGAGCTACCTCCATCTAATCACCCTTCATAAGTAGCTAATCGCGAGTAAGACGCATGCGCAGTACACATGTCCCAACCGTAAGATATATACATGTGACCTTGGAATGGTAGTCGAACGCGACCCGACCCCTTTTCTTACCTATATGAAAATTTACGGTTACAAACTGGAGGGAAAGAGAAATCCGTTTTTAGTTTATGTTTTATCTCTTTACAATAACCACGATGTCATTATCGCTATAAGCCTCCTTTTGACTACCGCTCACCTTGGTCGGGTAGGTAGGTAAAACATAATCCTTTTATTTATAAGACAGTCACTTAGAACTGATTATTACTGGAGGAAGGGGAGAGGAAAAATGTAAATAATTAAATTTCCTCGGATGAGTTTTATCTAATTGCATGCTTGCCGTTGACACTATCAGCTTCCTCCTTACTCTGATCCCGCTAGGCATTCGTCTGAATTATTATGAAATTCTTTCAAATAGTCGCTACCTTGCGTCTAGGGCAGCCTCCATTTTCTATCCAATTTTTAGGGCCTCAAAACACGCTAATCAACCTCCTCTTAGTTTACAACGATTGGAAACACGTGCTACCCTGGGCACATTTACCACTATTTACTGGGTCATCGTTACTTCCCCACCCCTCCTTACCTGCTGCATTGAAAATTATTTGTTATCTTTTAGGCTGGATTTCGCACAACTTTTACATCCTTATAACCTTTCTGTGAACAATCCTACAAACAAACGCATTAAGCTACTTACAATGCTAAAGCCTCCTTTTGACTGCCCCTCACCTTGGTCGGGTAGGTTGTTGATCATTATAATATCGAGATTTAACAAAAACGGAACTCATTGTGCTAAAAGTCCATTTGTTCCATTCGTTTTAATGAGCGATTTTTTCGGTGTTTAATACTTTTTTTTTAAAGGACAATATCCACATCTCATTTACTCTAATGTTTCCCACAGTTGAAATTTTTTTTTTCCCCCTTACCGCTTTCAAGATAAGCGGGCCGCGGAGTAGGTAGATAAAAGGACGGCTAATGTTTCCCGCCGCAACCAGCCTCCCCTCCCAGCCCTCCTGCCACGGCCCACCTGCTCGCCCTCCAGCCTACAGCCCCCTGCACCAACCTACAGCCCGAGCCCGCCCCGCTTGGTAGGTCACCGGGTAGAGCCTCGTATAATCATCTTTTTAAACTACTCTTTTCAACTGGCTTCCATAGCCTACTGGTTAGCATTGTGGACTCATAATCAGAAGATCGAGGGTACGAATCTTCCTGACGACAAAAATTTTACTCGCCATGCCTTCGGAGTGGAAGGGGGGAGGGGGAGCTGAGGCCACGCATTGAGGGTCTGGTGTCGTGCGGGTTTAGTATCCCGTGACCTTCGCAGGGTGACTACTGTTCCAGAACGCAGCTATTGTATCTACTGGGGTGGTAGCAATCCTAAAAGACTCCTAAGAGGCAAATCCTCCTCTCTCCTGCACTCAAACCACACCCTACCTACCTTGCATCACGACAGCACAAATAGCCCATTGGGAAAATACTGAAAGAATTACCTGAGAAAGGTTTCCACAAATTATTGCATCATGTCAACGTTTCGTTCAGACTAAGGTGTGTGCCAAGGCAATGGAAAGTAGCTGAGATCATTACGATACCAAAACCAGGCAGGCCTACCTCGTAATGACAAGAAATCATATTGAACGATTTCGACCCAGCAATGACAACTTTCCTAGTTGGTAGAAGTAATATTACAACTGCATCCAAAACCAATTATTGTCGTTGCAGATTTTGACGATTCCTCACAACTACTATTACAGTAAAGTATTTCATACATTTTTCGTCATTACATAGATTTTGAACCCAAACCATAGAAAGACGTAAATTTCAGGGATTGGATTTGATGATCACGTTAAAATATCATTATACTGACATTTGAAAAAAATGAATCAAACTGAATGATGACTATTTTTGTATAAGTCTATGTTTGTTTGCGTGGAGTGCTTCCGTTGTTTGATCAAGTGTCTCAAACAGCAACAACTCCTTAGGTATAATTTTCATCACAGAGCAACAGCTTTTGTTTATTATTCTGTGAATAATACACCAAAATCTATGTATTCGCTCAACAAAAAAATTTTATAACACCCCCTCAAACTTTTTTCTTTTCCGTTTCAAGGTGCGTAGAATCAGAAAATGCAGTGTCTCTCCGCCGTCCGCCGTATCACCTGTACCGGCTTCATTTTCGGTCTAAAAAATTCGTTCTTTTGCTCACATGCTCCATTTGGGCCCTAGTTGTGTCCCGAAACTTTTCAGCCCGATCGGAATATACCCAGGGGTGTTATGAGTCAAAATGTGTGTAAAAATAGGTACTTTTGGTTTATTATTCTGTGAATAATACACCTATGTATGTGTTTTTTGCTCAGCAAAAAATTTTTATAACACCCCCTCAAAATTTTCTCTTTTCCGTTTCAAGGTGCGTAGATTCAAAAAATGCAATGTCCGTCCGCCGTACGCCGTGCGCCGTCCGCCGTATCACGTGTACAGGCTTCATTTTTGGTCTAAAAAATTCGTTCTTTCGCACACATGCTCCATTTGGGCCCTAGTTGTGTCCCGAAACTTTTCAGCCCGATCGGAATATACCCAGGGGTGTTATGAGTGAAAATGTGTGTAAAAATAGGTACTTTTTGCGTTTTAGCAACATGTTAGTAAAATGAGCTTTTGAGGTATCGTTTTTCATGTTTTTGGGGGCGAGAAGACCGAATATGAAGTCGATTTTGACCAAAGACGCGGAAACTGAGGTTTTACCAAAGGTTCAGCTCCCAAAATTGGTTTTTTTTAGTCAAAAACCTGGAAAACTGTCTGAAATCACCATCAATGTGTATACTAACATTAGAAAAAGTGTAAACAGCTGAATCAAGACCATTAAATCGCACTACCAATGATCAAATATGATCTGGGGGGGAAAAAAAGTGTAGGTACCTATTTCATGTTTTGGGGGCCAAATTGGTGGAAATCATCAGGAATAGCTAATTCAATCATTCCACATGAAAGAAACAATAAATTTAACTGCCAACAAGAATCTCTAGAACTCCAATAGAATAATAAACCCATGTGACAAGGACTTTGCAGCGTTTTTGCGTTTTAGCAACATGTTGGTAACATGAGCTTCTGAGATATCATTTTCATGTTTTTGGGGACGAGAAAACCGAATATGAAGTCGATTTTGACCAAAGAGTGGAAAATTGAGTTCTCCAAATGTTCAGCTCCCAAAATTGATTTTTTATGAGTGAAAAACCTGGGAAATCGTGTGAAATCACCATCAGTTTGTATAATAACACTGGAAAAATAACACTGAAATAACACTGAAATCACCATCAGTTTGTATAATAACACTGGAAAAAGTGTCAACACGTGGATCAAGACGATTTAATGGCACTACCAATGATCAAAGATAGTTTAAGAAGAAAAAAAGGAGCGTACCTAATTTGTGTTTTAGGGGCCAAAATTAATGGAAACCAGCAGAAATAGCTATTTCGATTATTACGCATGAAAGAAACAATAAATGAACAGCCAACATTTCTGTGGGTATGTCCAATAGAATAATACACCCATGTGTGTTGCAGCGTTTTTGCTTTCAAGTGAGTTATTATAGGTATCACATCATATTTTCAATATTTTTTAAAAATGAATTACAGATCTATTCGGTTTCTAGACTGAAGCACAATTGTTTGAATTTTCAAAGCTGATTATAGTGGCTCTGCCGAGTGGCAGGAGAGCGGTTGGGGGTTCCGCAGGCAACTAGAACGAGTAACAGTAGTACGAGTAATTAACATAATCCCCTGTAATTCATTACTTGACTATATTTCGGTCTCTCTCCTTCGGTTTCAGCACACAAAAAAACCCATTACCTACTTGATTTTCAGAATTTTGGGCAGGAATTTGGTGACTGCCCCAATGAGCGCTGGGGTGACTGACCAACCCACGGCAGGCATCGTCGAGCGATATCGTCTCCACCGTGAAATCTTCATGTTCCCTGCGTTCCACCACTGAAAAGAGATTGCGGGACCACCCGCCGACAAGGATTGTGTGCCTTGCGGGTTTTGCTAGACTCGTTATACACTCGGTCGTCTGGTCAACACGTTGCATCTGAAGCTGCATCCTGGTTGTGGTCGTACGATGCCCGGTACTGGCATCACGGCTCGTCACGTATTCGTTTTATTTCTCGAGGTGAAGCAACGGTCGGCAGAATGACGACATCATAATATTCAAGATCACGATAGCCAACTATGTCAAATAACGATCGGCTAACAGGTTACGTCGGATGTTAAGTCCTAATGTGCTATTGTGTAGTTGCTGAACGTTGGAGCCACAACAGCATCAAGGGGAGGCGCCGCGGCATCAATTTCGGCTCTCACGACATCAAAAATGAACATGACGAGAATCGCTTGATAACAGCACCGTGGATATTGCGTTATGAGGCAGCTCGACGGAACTGCTTTGGTCAGCTCGACCCAGTTTTCCCGAACGCCCCTGAGGACCATCGCCCTCCGATTCAGTCTGCCGTAGCACTTAGTACGCGATTGACTGTTATATCATTGTGTTATTCATCTAGTAACCCAATAAAATTAACATTGTAGTGTTCTATGTGCGGGATGTATGAGGATCATCCTTCTCAACCTGTGCAGTAAATCAACGCCCGGAACATTACAGTTGTGGGGAACCACACACTTGGAATGCACTCCAATATTATTCACTTTGACCATCCGTTATTAGAATCAGGATCCGTGTGATTTAAAACAAAAAAACGCTGCAAATCCCTGCACAACGGTTTATTATTTTGTATAGAATACCCTTCCGTTACAGATCACAGCTCTATGTATAGATAACCCGTCTATATAATATGATATGTACTATTCTATACATATTATGTAGATCGCAGACCCTCCGTAGGTTAGTACCTAACCCCGTACTCGTTACTAGGTACCTACCTAAATCACGAGTTAAATGTTGCTAAAATAATTCTGCCGATGACAAACAGTACCTAACAAAAAGAAACACACATGATGAAGTTCTGAAAAGAAATTGTTGATGAGGTGTGAAAAAAGTTGCAAAAGTACCTACCAACAAACTCCAGCCCCTTCTACGTAGATGGTATAATGAACCGTTGTGTAATAATTTACCGTTGAGTAATGATTTACCGTAGTAATACCTAATTTACCCATCAATAATACTTCAACGTTTGTTCAAGTTTCACTACCTACCAACAAACTCCAAAAGAGCCATCATTTTTCAAATTAAATAATATCACAGAACAACCAACTCGACTTCATACTCCGCCAATATAATCAGGTGATCCCTACCAATGATTGGCCGTATTCACAAATTCCTATTGTGGGCGCGTCTCTGGTTACGAGATTTGGTTTGAATTGTATACAATTTCATTCACACTGGAGTCGAAAATGCCTGTCGGTGCAAACTTCGGGGCCTTACTGTGAACGAACGGCTGGACGTACGATGCTCCGGATGGTCTTAAAAAACTCGCAAGTTCAAGAACTATTTTTAAAACCGTAAAAATATTTACGTAAAAAAATGGTATAGGCGTTTTGAAAATTTCAAACCCTATTTTGAACCCCTTAGAGATGACTGACAGTAACGTCGAGCTTCGAGGACCAACTAGACGCCGAACGGAACCTATAACCCGAATTGCATCAATTTTTTTTCATGGTAACTAAGAAAAGTGGCCCGTACGGCGTACGGCGTACGGCGGACAGACAGAAATATTTTTATTGCAGTTTTGGATTCTACATACCTTGAAACGTAAACCATCAAATTTTGAGGGGGGGTAAGAATTTTTTTTTTCATGCTCGATTCCAATGGTTCATTATTGAAAATAATAAACCAATACAACTACTTGACTGGCGTCTGAGACACGATTGCATTCAACTGAGACAGAAAAAAACCCCTGCCAAGTTGGGTGGCAGCTTCCTCACTTACTGTAACATGGACGTGTAGAATCAGTAGGTAAAAAATGATGCGTTAAAATGATTGAATAGCAATAAATATAGTAGCAATAAATCACCTAACATGCGTAGTAGGATCAAACATTTCAACATTTTTTCAACATTTCATGTTCGTGGATGCGCAGGCGAAAGTTACAGTCCGATTCCAATGAAATTCATGTGGAACAATTTATGTGGGTAGAAATTCATGGTGCATTTTAAAAATTGGCGGGAACAATTGAAGGAGAGAAATTACATCGATTCTTAGCTTGACAGCCTCCATGGGGATGACGTGGGAGGCTGTGACGTATGAGCCTGTGACGTCACATCAGCTGTGACCTTGGGCGGGGAGGGGTGGTGATAACATTGATAAGTGGAATCACCATTTCTTCACTGGCGTTAAGAGTCGATCGGAAGGAAAATAAAACTCAAATAAGTGGACAACGTTTCGTACTATTTACACATCTTCAGGGCGATACAGAGAGGCTATGCATCACAATTAGTTCCAACTCGGGCGAAACAAATCGCGAGACGAGTAAGGACTTTGGACGTGATGGACTGGTTTGCTTGAGGAAAAGGCCGCATTCACCGGAGATGAGAGGAATGCCCTCACAGATTCACGTCTTCCTCAAGCGGAGGCTGCCGAGTTCACAAGCCCGCACAGGTCGGGTGAGAGTAAAAGAAATCCGTTTGACCTTCACGATCGCCTTTTACGTAATCAACGTTAAGTGCAAGACTAGTTACAATCCGAGAGCAACCACCCCGACACGACATACCTGTGGCTACAAACTGATGTTAGTAAATGCTAAGTATTGAAGTTGCAAAACTATTTCTAATCAGACTTGAACAGCAGGAAGCCGAGATGGTGGATGTAGATGAGGATAAATGGAGGGTTTACTGATACCTCCCCTCAGGGTTACCACCTTGCCATCAAGAAAATTAGGGACGACTTCCTGGGTTTTATTAAAATGGAAATAAAAAGAAGGAGAATAATAATAGCCACTCACAATTTTTTCCGCCTTCTTCAATGGCAACAAAAATAATAAATTATTATAATAGGATTCGCACTTTCATCTCAAATCTTCTTGCAATTGAGCCGGCAGGTAAATTCAAATCAACGCACTGCAAAATAAAGATTCAGCTCTTTTCATTTGTTCAGTGTCGTGTGTATGACATAACGTACGATACTATTATAATACTATTATAACGCGATAACCAAATGACCAAGTTGCTGCAGTGAACAAAGCGTCTACCCACCATAATACGTTTTCAGGAAACATAATTCAAGTATAAAAGAGGCTAACTAAGTTTAGGTACACAAGTAAATGAAGTAAAAATAGAGTAATTAAGTACCTATAATCAAGTAAATCAAAACTTACTATGCAGAGCTTGGAAAAAAAAGAGGTTTCCAAAATTTGACGGTTTCCGTTTCAAGGTATGCAGGTACGTATAATCCTAAAATGGAATAACAAAATTTCTGTCCGTCCGCCGTACGCCGCATTTCGCACTTTCCTTTGTTTACTATGAACCAGAATTAATTAAATTTGGTTTGTGGTTCCATTTTGGGTCTAGTTGGTCCGCGAAGCTCGGCGTTACTGTCTGTCTGTCTGTTATCTCTAAGATGTGAAAAATCGGGGTTGAAATTTCCCGAACGCCGCAGCTCGGAAACTAAAAGTAGTGTATGTTTTTTCAAGGTTTTAAATTGATTTCGAACTTCAGAATTTTCTGAGACCACCCGGAGCATTGTACGTCCAGCCGTTCGTTTGCATCGAAAGCTTCGTCAACATGATCGTGAACGAAACAGTATAATTCCGGCCCAGATATCATTGCCGGAGAGCACCTGATTATAATGACGGATGGCTGTATGAAATCGATTTGGTAGTTCTGCGATATTATTCTATCTGAATAATGATGGTTATATTGCATACTTTTCTTTAGGCACTTCTTTAATGTGAACAAGCGTAATGCTTCATGAATAACAACATACGAAAGAGTTCTTGATTCCACAGAATATTTATGAAATGTAATCGCCCGGCTGGCTCCAGTACTCGATTTAGGGCTCTCTTTTGGGAAGCACAAGGGTATGCATTGACCACAGAAAACAGTGATGTACGCAGAAGGGGCATCTTTACAGGTAAATAATAAAGTTTAATAATTTGCAGCGTTTTGACAAACGTTCTGGGAAACTCTCCTGGCTACCAGTATGTTATAAATTTGTTTTTCAAGTCATTCAAATCCACCCTGAGCAAAAGTGCGGCAAGTTTTTCCGTTCGATTTTCGGCCGCATTACGCGCTTTTAAGCTCAAAATCGGCAAATGGTGGATTTCGACGGGTTAAATCCAAATTCTGACTCACTGGAATGGGAAACTTCCTTTCTGAATAGAAATATGGAATCAATGAATGAATAACACGTTTATTTGAACATATTTACAGTGCGTCAATGTAGACGTGATACCGCGATGGTTCGGGAACCGTCAGCGGGGGTTCCGTTACAAAGCTTTTCCCCTAATTACTAAACAACACTTGACACATCAATAACCTAAAAAATATAACTACCAGTGCTATAAGGATTTTTTGTCGGTTCATTGTTGAAGGATCAGAGACTAGGCACAGTGTTGGTACATTTGTTATTCCTGTGTACCTATACTACAATATATAATGATAGGTAGGTACATATTTCTCAATTTGTTTAAATATTATTGTCATTGCACATTGCTGAGTAGTTGCACGAACATAATTATATTAATAATTCTATCTACTTCGGACTAGATATTATTCTCGTAATAAAATTCAGCTATCAAACATTCTCTGTACCGCCAGGCCACTCTATAATAGGAGCATAGTTCAGCCCAATTTTGGTTTATTATTCTGCGAATAATACACCTATCTAGTCGCTCAGCTAAAAATGTTTATAACACCCCCTCAAAATTTTTTCTTTTACGTTTCAAGGTGAGTAGATTCCAAAAATGCAGTGACCGTACTCCGTACGCCGTCGGCCGTATCACGCATACCGGCTTCATTTTCGCTCTAAAAAATTCGTTCTCTCGCACACATACTCCATTTGGGCCCTAGTTGTGTCCCAAAAATTTTCAGCCCGATGGGAATATACCCAGGGGTGTTGTGAATGAAAACGTGTATAAAAATGGGCACTTTTTGTGTTTTAGTAACATGAGCTTTTGAGGTATCGTTTTCCATGTTTTCTGGGACGAGAAGACCAAATATTAAGTCGATTTTGACCAAAGAGTGGAAAATTGACGTTCTGCTCCCAAAATTGATTTTTTATAAGCCAAAAACCTGGGAAATCGTCTGAAATCACCATCAATTTGTATAACAACACTAGAAAAAGTGTCAACCGGTGAATCAAGACAATTAAATGGCACTACCAATGATCAAAGATGATTTGAAAAAAAGGAGCGTACCTAATTCGTGTTTTGGGGGCCAAAATAGGTGAAAACCATCAGAAATAACTATTTCAATTATTTCACATTAAAGAAACAATAAATGAACAGCCAACATTTCTGTAGGTATGTCCAATAGAATAATAAACCCATGTGACAAGGACTTTGCAGCGTTTTTCTCTTCAAGTACCTCATGTAGTTTGTTTGTGAGGAGCTCAACCTTCATAAAATAAATTGTCCTGTGGTATCCTAGGATTGGAAGTCTGCAATGAAATGCTCTGTCGTATCGTCTAACAGAGGTGAGAGCTTTCCAGAAAGGTGCTATGTGAAGAGCATCCGCGAAAAAGTACTAAAATGCGTTTGCGATGCGGGACCTTTTGCTAGGCCACGGCTCAAAACCACCCAGGGGACTCAACAGACTGAATTTCGTGGTGAAAATAAGGATCTGACGGTTTTCTTGGGTGTTGAGTCCGGTTCTGATGTCCAAATGCAAAGTCCTGACGGACTGGTATGGAAAATAAGTTTAAAAAAATAAGGGGGCAAATTTCAGTGAATTACTTGAATAGGAAAATTCAAGTGGAAATAGGAAATATACACCAGGAATACGTTGGGAGCTTACATTTTGTACCGATCTCGACAGGAAGACCTGGACGTTGGTGGAGGAGTGTTGAGGTTACGGCTTCTTAGTATGAGACACGAAAAAAAAAAAAAACGCTGCAAAGCCCTCGTCACACGGGTTTATTATTCCACTGGACACACCTACAGAAACGTTGGCTGTTCCTTTATTTTTCTCAAAACACGAATTTGGCTCCTTTTTTTATACAAATTATCTTTGATTATTGATAGTGACATTTAATTGTCTTGATTCACCTGTTGAGACTACTTCTAGTGTCATTATACAAATTTATGGTGATTTCAGACAGTTTCCCAGGTTTGTGACCCATAAAAAATGAAATTTGGGAGCTGAACCTTCGTTACTACCTCAATTCTTCACTATTTTGTCAAAACCAACTTCATATTCGGTCCCCTCGCCCTAAAAAACCTGGAAAACGATACCTCACGGGCTCATGTTCACTATTTAAAAAAAAAACCTATTTTTGCACCCATTTTTCGCAACACCCCTGGGTGTATTCCGATGGAGCTGTCGAGCTTCGGAGCACAACTAGGACGCAAGTGTGTTCCAAAACTGGGACCCAAACTGTGTGGAAGAACGAAGATTTTAGACCAATATTTAACGTAAATTTAAGGCTGAAAGTTCGTCAGAACCTCAATTTTCTACTCTTTGGTTAAAATCGACTTGATATTCTGTCTCCTCGTCCCTGAAAACCATGGAAAACGATGCATCACAAAGCTCATGCTACTAAAACACCAAAGAACTATTTTTACACCCATTTTTCACTCTTAACACTCCTGGGTATATTCCGATCGGGCTGTAAAGTTTCGGGACACAACTAGGGCCCAAATGGAGCATGTGTGCGAAAGAACGAATTTTTCAGACCGAAAAAGAAGTAGTGAACGGATGATACGGTGGACAGCGTACGGCGGGCGGACATTGCATTTTTGGAATGTACGCATCCTGAAACGTAAAACAGAACATTTTGAGGGGGGTTATAAAAAATTGTTGCTGAGCGAATACATAGGCGTATTATTCACAGAATCGTAAACCAAAATGAGGTTCACTATAGTTTCTATATGATGTAAATATATGTAATAACCCAATTGAATACCAAGTACCTAGTAGATATATTCTATTGTCGTGGGCATGACACATGATAAACAGTATCCACTGGATGTGGACTTCGGTCCCGCAGTGAATGTTTCTTGGGTGGATGTAGCTCGAATACTGCGGTATATCAGGGCATCAATCATCGTGCTGACGAGAAGGTGTTGGCCAGACGGCTGTGAAGTCACTGATGGGCTGGTGAATCACGAGTAAGCGTCATAGGACGAGGATCCCTCAACCAACCATTTGAACGGTGACTCCAAGGTTCCCAAAAGACTCGCAGTCTACCATACGCTCTCAAGGTCATTTTTTCTCTATCTTTAACAAGGATGGGTGACAGACAGGCTCGTAAACTCTCGATATTTCTCTAAAACGACTGAAATACAGAATACTCTGTCTAAAATGACTAAAATGTATACTTCTTGCATCTTTTCACTGAAAAATCATTCTCGACTGGGTATAGCGGAATTTAGAGCAATATTATCTACTGAATGCGTGATGACACTAGCTACCTACGCTATGCGCTCATGTTATCTGACATTTCTCCCCTTTTCAACATACAGCAGGTAATATCAGCATTACGATTCTCCCATGCTGAACGGCCTGTATTTCGTCGTTCTTCCTGTCTATGATTTCAATCCAACTGATCGAGTGTTATACTGAATCACTGATTGGTTCTAACTGTTATTTTTTTCAATCAGTTTGAATGATCCGATTGGGTACCTATCATATGCAATTAGGGCTATAAATTGATAATATTGTTTGGATCAATGGACTTTGAAATTATTTGGAAATAATTGAATGGGAATGCGATTTTTCCCATATTCAAGGCTCCTGCAGAATAACTTTTAAAAACGCTGCAAATTACTACGCAACGGTTCATTATTTACCTGTATAGATGCCCCTCTTGCGTAGATCACTGTTTTCTGTGGTCAATTCCCTCGAGCCCCCCCCCCCCCAGAACAAGGAAAGCCCTAAATCGAGTACTGGAGCCGGCCCCGGAATTAAAGTTTCCTACAAATACGTGGGATTCAATAATTCAATCATTAATTATTTGTAGTTATTTACGAATCATAAGGCAAACAATAAACCGTTGTGTAATAATTTACCTGTATAGGTGCCCATTCTACGTAGATAGTATAATGAACAGTTGTATAATAATAATAATTTACGGTTGGGTAATAATTTACCGTTGTGTAATAATTTGCACAATTATCGTACTTCAACGGTTGTTCAAGTTGCAAACCTATCAACAAAATCCAAAAGATCCATCATTTTTCAAATGAAATATTATCACTGAACAACCAACTCGACTTCATACAGCCACCCTTGATTATAATCAGGTGATCCCTAGCGATGATATCTGGGCCGAATTTATACCGTTTGATTCACGATCATGTTGACGAAGCTTTTCGGTGCAAACGAACGGCTGGTCGTACAATGCTCCGGGTGGTTTAAAAAAAATCTTTAGTTCAAGATCAACTTAAAAACGCTGCAAAGTCCTTGTCACATGGGTTTATTATTCTATTGGACATACCTGCAGATATTTTGGCTGTTCATTTATTGTTTCTTTTACGCGTAATAATCGAAATAGCTATTTCTGATGGTTTCCATTAATTTTGGCCCCTACAACACAAATTAGGTACGCTTTTTTTTTTTTTTTTTTTTTTTTTAAATAACTATCTTTGATCATTGGTAGTGCCATTTAATCGTCTTGATCCACCGTGTTGACACTTTTTCCATTGTTATTATACAAACTGATGGTGATTTCAGAGATTTCCCAGGTTTTTCACTCATAAAAAAATCAATTTTGGGAACTGAACTTTTGGTTGAACTCAATTTTCCACTCTTTGGTAAAAATCGAATTCATATTCGGTTTTCTCGTCCCCAAAAACATGAAAATGATATCTCAGAAGCTCTTGTTACTAACATGTTGCTAAAACGCAAAAAGTACCTATTTTTACACACATTTTCACTCATAACAACCCTGGGTATATTCCGATCGGGCTGAAAAGTTTCGGGACACAACTAGGGTCCAAATGGAGCATGTGTGCGAAAGAACGACTTTTTTAGACCGAAAAAGAAGCCTGTACACGTGATACGGCGTACGGCGGACGGACATTGCATTTTTGGAATCTACGCACCTTGAAACGGAAAAGAAAAAATTTTGAGGGAGTGTTATAAAAATTTTTTGCTGAGCGAATACATAGGTGTATTATTCACAGAATAATAAACCAAAACGTTAAAAAAACCACAGTCATGCAGCATGGCTATAAGAGCGAATTTTCGAAGTTTTCGGCATCTTCCTCCTCCGCCTAAAATTTTCTGAAAATTAATTTTCGGCCAATGTTTTCCCAACTTGATACCATACAAAATTAAAACAGGAGTAGTTTTACGCAAAGTAAAATTTGGGGTGGAAGGAGGGGGAGGGGGAAATCAAAAATGTTTTGAATACCAGAAGAGTAGGTATTGGGTAATGGGTACCTACGTAACAAATTTTTTGTTCCATTTTTTGCCGAGTAACACCTCGGTTTGTAGATTTTCCAACGCTGAACACGATGGTGAAGTCAGAATTGCGATATCCCATTCCGTTATCAGATTAGAGCAGACGAACCAGGAAGAACATCTCAAGAAATAACCACGTTCCTTCATCTTCAAAGTGCTCCAGTTTGAGAATGGAATGAGATATCGCAATTCTGATTACACCATCGTGTTCAGCGTACAAAAACCTTTAAAATGAGGTGTCACTTGTCAGACTTTTTCATTTTGGGAATTTATGGGTAATTTTCCCCCCCTAAAACTCCCCAAAACTCCCCCTTAGGGTGACCCGATTCTGCCCATCTTCGAACTTAGCCTGTCGATTGCCAAGACAGATTTTTCGTGCAAATTTGAACTTTTTATCTCAATTCTTTCGAGAGTTATCGTCTGGAATGACACATACATATATAAATATATAAATATATATATAAATATATAAATATATAAATATATATATATATACATATAATTTTTGGTGTCTTTCGGCAGGGAATTCAGGATGGTCTGAAACGGATTTTGGTATAAAAATCTTTCGGAAATTCGAGTTTTAAAAATTTTGGACCGAGAACAATAGCTTCCTTTTCTTCGAAAATTCGCTAAAAAACCATACCTTTCTATTGAAAGTTTTCGAGCTACGGCATTCTGAAAATTTCAACCCCTATTTTGAACCCCGAACGGGACCTATAAACCAAATTTCATCAATTTTGGTTCATGGTTACTAAGAAAAGTGCTAAGTACGGCATACGGCGGACAGAGAGAAATTTTTGTATTGCATTTTCGGAATCTACATACCTTGAAACGTAAACCATCAAATTTTGAGGGGGGGGGGGGGGGGGGGTTAATTTTTTTTCATGCTCGATTCCAAAGGTTCATTATTGAAAATAATAAACCAAAAGTAAAGTAAACAGCCATTTCAGGCTGGGGCTTTTCGTGGGACTGCCCTGCCAGAGTCGCTGACGTGATCAGATGTCCTCCAATGAGAGGATCACAATTCGATCTATCATTTCGCTCTTTACTTGGATATTCATCGCCTCACCCCCTTAAGTGGACATGGGGTGAACATGGGTCACACACGTCACCACATGTCACGACGGTCACCCATCCAAGTACTAACCACGCTCCAGGTATCTTAACTTCGGTGATCTCACGGGAACCGGTTTATTCCACCTGATGAGGCCTGTAGAAGAATTATCGCATTTTCAAAGAAGCCACGGCGCTAGTTTCGAAAGACCAACACTATTAATTATTAAACTAATCTACGATTCCCCGTTAAATTAATAATGTGCACATCATTTCAACTAGGAGTTGGAAGGTTAGTATTACGAAATGGTCAGGACCTAGGTTGATTGACTAGAAGTTCTAATTCACCTCCCTCGATGAAATTGTAAACATAATATCATTATGTAGAATAGAAACGAATAGAATATTTTCATTAAGAATTTTTACATTTAAAAGAGTAGGTAGGTAGAATGTTCAGACTCCTCGTTCCTGTTGCATGCTGCTCGACATTAGGCTTTGCCTGTGTCGTCGCTAAATTCTTTCAATTTCTCATAGTACAATAATTATTCCTACGCTACAAAGTATAACGTACAACTAACGCATTTTCTTAATACTAATATACGTAATTCTGAGAAATGAAACTATCTCGTATGAGGTTTTAGAACACAGTGACGACATTTTAAAATAAAATGAGGAGTAGGTGCCATGAATTCTGTTTACATAACTTTCTCATTTTTAAATGAAAGTAGCAGTTCCATTTTAAGAATTTTGAGACCAACTGCACTCTCCTACGATGACTACTTGCTTTTTCTATGAGCTTTCAAAGATTCGGCAACAAGTGACGTCATTGCAACCCTTCCGTTAGGGCGGGACCTCCTTGCCGAGTGTGACGTCTGACGTCACTTCTTGTTGCCGAAACTTTGAAAGCTTATAGAAAAAGACCTTTCATCTTCATAAAAGACCTTTCATCTTCAGAATAGAACCTACTTTCACTCAAAAATAGAAACGGAAGTCATGGGTACTCCTTATTATAAACAACAAGTCACATAGTGGCAATACGGGAATTAACCTTGATCAACAATAAGTTTGGACGACCAGTTTCTAATACGCCCCCTTAAAACAAAACTTAAAAAACCCCGGACTTGAGGTAACAAAAAATATGTTCCCGCCTGTTTAGTGGCTTCGTCAAGAAATCGGCAGGCATTTCCTCCGTTTTCAGGTAGCGAATTTTCCATAAGTTTCTCATCCACTGTTTGCTTGATGAACCGATTCTGGATATCAATGTGTTTTGTTCGCGAATGATAAACAGGGTTGGAGGTCAGTAATTGCGCTGTCATTGTACAAGCACACTGGACCTGTAATCGGGAATCCCATATCGCCCATCAGTCTTCTCGCGTATAGAAAGAAGTTTCACAGCTTCCTATAAGCACAGATATTTAGCTTCTACTCTTTTTGCTACAATTTTTTTGCTTCTTCGACGCCCACGTCACCGCTGCATCAGACAGTGTGAAGACAGCTGCGGCAGGATCTTCGATCGACATCGCAGCTGATCCAGTCAGCATCCACGAATCCAGTTAGGTGGTCTTACGTCCTCTTATACGTCAGTTTGTAATCAAGAATACGTTGCAAATATCTTAATACGCTTTTCGCCGCTTTCCAGTGTATCTCCGTACACTTTGTGGTGAACTGGATGAGAAAATTGACAGCGTACGTTATGTCAACGCGAGATCCCATTGTCATGTACATGAGCGAACCTATCAAATTTATGTAGGGTAAATTTTTCTCTTCAGAAGTTGGCGGTTTTTCTGGTTTTATAAATTTGAAATTAGCATCCAGTGGGGTACTCAAGGTTTTACAGGATTCCATTAGGAATTTCTTCGGAATTTCCTCAGCATATTTCTTTTATGAAATTTGTAGCACCCCAACATCACAGTTGTTGAATTCAAGACCAAGACGATAATGAATTCGCCCCAAGCCTTTCACCTTGAATTCTCCCATCAGTTTCTTCTTCAATTGGTTCAATTCTGACATGTTTTTTGAAGCAAGAACAAGAACGTCCACAAAGACCATCCAAATTACATCTTCATCATCCATCTCGTTGTCCAATGTATACACACACAGATCTGCGTTGGATGCCTTGAGACCAAATTTCTCAAGTTTTTCATCCCGCTTGAGACACCACTGCCGGCCTGACAGCTACAAGTAAATACAATACAACTTGCAAACACAAGTAGACCATGCTATTTATCAAGTTATCAGTACTGTCCATGCCTTTCTGCGCTGTCCACGACAAAATTCTAGTTTTATAGTAGTTTTGGGCAATTTCATGTCTTAATTTGGATTTCTATCGATTGTGTATTTGTATGTAGGTTGGGCTAGAACCAGTCGAGACATGGAATGAGCGATGTTTCTATCTGTCACAAAACGAGTTTGGTAGTGCTGTATGTTCTTCTGCTGTTTATCGTATGTGGGTGTCTATGATAAAAGAGGAGCAAAACCTTCACATATAGCTGACGAATACTGATGACCTTTGCAAGATCAAAAATACCTCCTGCGTCGGGTTCCTACGAGGCAGGAACAGCATAATTTTCAAAACTGATTTTTGCTTCGAAAACAGTTTATTGATATTATATTACATTAATTATATTACAGCAGTAGTATATTATGTTATGAGGGCGCCATCTTGATCATGATCATCTGGATCACGACTCCTAGATACTTACGGTGTTCAACTACTTCAATTTTATCCCAAGAGCCCATCCCCGAACTGCTTTCCTTTCGTACCTCCACCGCTAGATTTCTATCAACATCATCTGATTTATTACTGCCATATAGCACAATCTTCGTTTTTTCAGAGTTGAACAATCAGAAAACCAGTCATTCAATTGTTTCATTGAGCAAGTTGCTTGGGGTTACGTTTGTATATTGGAGGACTTTTTGGTATACCGTTTCAACATGATGGTTGAGTCGACTTAGGATGAGTCGACCAGATTTTTACCCTAGAGGTTGGTAGGTGTATAAGGAATATACTTCGGGCTGCGGCAGGTGTTACGATCCTACAACCCCATTTTTTGGGTCGGGCCCTTAAGGTTGAGGAGACCTTCAAACATAGGAAGACAAAAAGCGGTTCTGATTGGTCTCATAGCACAGTATTATTAGCCCCTCGTCATTGTAGAGCCCCATTCATTCACTGCCACTGCGATTCGGTTGGTTTCGAGCAGCCTTGGCCCCCAAGGCTCGTTAGGAACTAAAACCAAAACCGGTTCAACTAAATGAAAAAAAGAGGAAAAAAACACACTTAATTATAGAATTATTGGCGCAGGACGAATTGGTATGATTAAGTCGTCAAAGCGTCACGCGAGTGTCGCAAACAGATTTTGCGTGAGAAGCGCAGATGGCTGAGTTCGATGCTCAAGTTGTAGTACATAATACACACGTAATAGTCAACTACAACGAAAGCGCGTCCCATCTTTTTAGTTAGGTCCATCCCCACTTGGAATAAATGTTCGCGGCGTCTCTGGTTCTCGTCTCGTGCAGGCATCAATAAGCATTGAAAAACTTGCATGTGCTTACCCGACCGGCGATCAGCTCTTCACCTCTGATAGGATCGTGTGAAGCCTACAGGGACTAAAGGTTGAAGTAACAAGTAGTGTAGGATCTAGGGTTATGTAAAATATAATACAAATGAAAATAAATAATAGGTAATAGATAATAATAATAATAATAATAATATTAAATAATAACAGGTCCATCATTAAAAAAAAAAAAAAAAAAATCAACTATGGAACATTTCAGCACACTCCGCAGTGTTGTAGGCAAACAGCATGAAATTGGACGCATTAAAATTGCAGTAGTCAACTACAAAGAGGAACTACAACTACTACCTGCTATGAGATAAAAAACGCTGCAAAGTCCTTGACACTTGGGTCTATTTTTCTACTGGACATACCTACCGAAATTTTGCTCTTCATTTATTGTTTCTTTCGTGTGAAATACATGAAATAGTTATTTTAGATGGTTTCTACCAGTTTTTGCCCCCAAAAACACGGCCTAGGTTCCTTTTTGGTTTATTATTCTGTGAATAATACACCTATGTATTCGCTCAGCAAAACATTTGTTCGACATTTTTTCTTATACATTTCAAGGTGCGTAGATTCCAAAACTGTAATGTACGTCCGCCGTATCATGCATACAAGCTTCACTTTCGGTCTAAAAAATTCGTTCTTTCGCACACATGCTCCATTTGGGCCCTAGTTGTGTCCCGAAACTTTTCAGCCTGATCGGAATATACCCAGGGGTGTTATGAGTGAAAATGAGTATAAAAATAGGTAGTTTTTGGTGGTTTAGTAAAATGTGCTTTTGAAGTATCGGTTTCCATGTTTTTTGGGACGTGAAGACCGAATATGAAATCGATTTTGACCAAAGAGTGGAAAATTCAGGTTCTACCAAAGGTTCTTCTCCCAAAATTGATTTATTATTAATCAAACCCCTGGGAAATTGTCTGAAATCACCATCAATTGGTATAATAACACTAGAAAAAGTGTCAACAGGTGAATCAAGACAATAAATGGAACTAGCAATGATCAAAGATAACGTGGGAAAAAAAGAGCGTACCTAATTTGTGTTTTGGGGGCCAAAATTGGTGGAAACCATCAGAAATAGCTATTTCAATTATTTCACATGAAAGAAACAATAAATTAACAGCCCTCATTTCTGTAGGTATGTCCAATAGAATAATAAACCCATGTGACGAGGACTTTGCAGCTTTTTTTAAAAATTATCTTTGATCAATTATAGTGCCATTTGATTGTCTTGATTCACCTGTTACACTTTTGGTTTATTATTCTGTGAATAATACACCTATGTATTCGCTCAGCAAAAAATTTTTATAACACCACCACAAAATTTTTTCTTTTACGTTTCAAGGTTCCAAAAATGCAATGTCCGTCCGCCGTCCGCCGTACGCCGTATCACGTGTACCGGCTTCATTTTTGGTCTAAAAAATTCTTTCCTTCCCAAACATGATCCATTTGGGCCCTAGTTGGGTCCCGAAACTTTGCAGCCCGATCGGAATACGTACCCAGGGGTGTTATGAGTGAAAATGTGCATAAAAATGGGTAACATGAGCTTTTGAGGTATCTTTTTCCATGTTTTTGGGACGAGAAGACCGAATATGAAGTCGATTTTGACCAAAGAGTGGAAAATTGAGGTTTTAACGAAGTTTTAGCCATGAATTTACGTTAAATTTTGGTCTAAAATCGTCGTTCTTCCGCACACAGTTGGGGTCCCCATTTGAGAACACTTTTGGGTCCTAGTTGTGTTCCGAAACAAGGCAGCCCGATCGGCATACACCCAGGGGTGTTATGGGAGAAAAGTGGGTGTGAATACGCTTCAAAGTCCTCGTCACATGGATTTATTATTCTACTGGACATACCTACAGAAATGTTGGCTGTTCATTTCAGTTTCTTTCATGTGACAATTGAAATAGCCGAAATAGCTATTTCTGATCCATAATTTTGGCCCCAAAACAGAAATTAGGTACGCTATTTTAGCGAATTTTCGAAGAAAAGGAAGCTATTGTTCTCGGTCCAAAATTTTTAAAACTCGAATTTCGAAAGATTTTTATACCAAAATCCGTTTCAGACCATCCTGAATTCACTGCCGAAAGACCCCAAAATTTTATATATATGTCATTCCAGACGATAACTCTCGAAAGAATTGAGATAAAAAGTTCAAATTTGCACGAAAAATCTGTCTTGGCAATCGACAGGCTAAGTTCGAAGATGGGCAGAATCGGGTCACTCTAAGGGGGAGTTTTGGGGAGTTTTAGGGGGAGGGAAATTACCCATAAATTCCCAAAATGAAACAGTCTGACAAGTGACATCTCATTTTAAAGGTTTTTGTACGCTGAACACGATGGTGAAATCAGAATTGCGATATCTCATTCCGTTCTCAAACTGGAGCACTTTGAAGATGAAGGAACGTGGTTATATCTTGAGATGTTCTTCCTGGTTCGTCTGCTCTAATCTGATAACGGAATGGGATATCGCAATTCTGACTTCACCATCGTGTTCAGCGTTGGAAAATCTACAAACCGAGGTGTTACTCGGCAAAAAATGGAACAAAAAAATTTGTTACATATCCAATACCTACTCTTCTGGTATTCAAAACATTTTTGATTTCCCCCTCCTCCCCCTTCCACCCCAAATTTTACTTTGCGTAAAACTACTCCTGTTTTAATTTTGTATGGTATCAAGTTGGGAAAACATTGGCCATACTTGAATACCTATAATTACCCAATAAGTTTAAGATTGCCCATATTTGAATGGGATATATCCCGAACATCACATTTTACATAAAATCAGTTATTTCTTCGAAAATTTGCTCTTATATCCATGCTGCATGACTGTGGTTTTTTTTTTCGGTTTTTTTTCTCTTTTTTCTCATACTATCTTTGATCATTGGTAGTGTCATATAATCGTCTTGATCTACGTGTTGACACCTTTTCTAGTGCAATTATACAAACTGGTGGTGATTTCAGACGATTTTCCAGATTTTTGACTCATAAAAAAATCAATTTTGGGAGCTGAACATTTGGTAGAACCTCAATTTTCCAATCTTTGGTCAAAATCGACTTCATATTCGGTCTTCTCGTCCCCAAAAACATGGAAAACGATAACTCAAAAGCTCATGTTACTAAAACACAAAAAGTACCTATTTTTATACACATTTTCACTCATAACACCCCTGGGTATATTCCGATCGGGCTGATACTCTGATAAAAAAAAGCCGCGCCTAATTCGTGTTTTGGGGGACCAAGATTGGTGGAAACCATCAAAAATGACCATTTCAATAATTGCACATGAACGAACCTCATTTTACGAACAGCCAACGCCAACATTTCTGTAGGTATGTCCAGTAGAATAATAAACCCATGTGACGAGGGCTTTGCAGCGTTTTTGCTATATTGTGATAGTCAGATCAACAACTCATTGCAAGATAAATAGCTCTGCGGATTCAACCGATTTGGCCAGTCGATTTTTCCTGCTCAGAAAACACGAAGAAGCACCAACATGTTTTATTTTATATCGTTTATTTGTATTATCTTGCTACATTGCAAAGAGCAGCGATACACTTAAAGTTAAATAACAAAACTTTCGTACCTTCCTAAATTAAAAAGAGTTGAAAAAGTACACAAAAAGAAAAACGCTGCAAAGTCTTTGTCACATGGGTTTATTATTCTATTGGACATACCTACAGAAACGTTGGCTGTTCATTTATTCTTTCTTTTATGCTTAATAATCGAAATAGCTATTTCTGATGGTTTCCGTTAATTTTGGCCCCTAGTGTGCCTATTTTGGCACACTAGGGCCCAAATGGAGCATGTGTGCGAAAGAACGACTTTTTTAGACCGAAAATGAAGCCTGTACACGTGATAAGGCGTACGGCGTACGGCGTGCGGCGGACGGACATTGCATTTTGGTTTATTATTCTGTGAATAATACACCTATGTAATCGCTCAGCAAAAAATTTTTATAACACCCCCTCAAACTTTTTTCTTTTCCGTTTCAAGGTGTGTAGATTCAAAAAATGCAATGTCCGTCCGCCGTCCGCCGTATCACGTGTACAGGCTTCATTTTCGGTCTAAAAAATCGTTCTTTCGCACACATGCTTCATTTGGGCTCTAGTTGTGTCCCGAAACTTTTCAGCCCGATCGGAATATACCCAGGGGTGTTATGAGTGAAAATGTGTGTAAAAATAGGTACTTTTTGCGTTTTAGCAACATGTTGGTAACATGAGCTTTTGAGGTATCGTTTTCCATGTTTTTGGGGACGAGAAGATCGAATATGAAGTCGATTTTGGCCAAGGAGTGGAAAATTGAGGTTGTACCAGATGTTCAGCTCCCAAAATTGATTTTTTATGAGTCAAATACCTGCGAAATCACCATCAATTTGTAGAATAACACTAGAAAAAGTGTCAACACGTGGATCAAGACGATTAAATGATGGCACTACCAATGATCAAAGATAATTTGAAAAAAAAAAAAAGAGATCGTACCTACCTAATTTGTGTTTTGGGGGCCAAAATTGGTGGAAACCATCAGAAATAGCTATTTCAATTATTTTATATGAAAGAAACAATAAATGTACAGCCAACATTTCTGTAGAATAATAAACCCCATGTGACAAGGACTTTGCAGCGTTTTGGAATCTACGCACCTTGAAACGGAAAAGAAAAAAATTTTGAGGGGGTGGTATAAAAATTTTTTGCTGAGCGAATACATAGGCGTATTATTCACAGAATAATAAACCAAAAAGAATGCCAGTTCTATGAGAAAACAAAAATATAGAAAACATAATGATGAAGAAGTGTGATAGCAGACAACAGACGAAAACCAATATTAACAAAAATGAAATTGCAATAGGTGAAAATGGCGAACTAGTGACAATAGTGACAACTGACGAATTAATAAACTAGTAAATCTTAGTTGATCAATCAGCTAACGAAATGAATTCTGGTCCTCATTGCAGATTTTAGAAAGATGTACAGGCGCACAGCGTCCTCTTTTGAGTTTACATTTAGAATATTAGTAGTGATGTCGGCAGATAGGGTGTCCAACTTGAAATATTTTTCCCTCACACTCAACACACGCGGACACTCCACAGAAAAATCAAACGCTACCTTTGAACCTTTTAACGTACGGGGAGCACCACTGAGTACCAGCTAAGCGTGCCTGGCACAGCACCCTCTTACAGAGTATGTCCATGTCGAAATTCAAATAGTTTGCCGACAGCCGTGCCGGGTGCAAGTACTTATACGTATCACTGAACGAGGAGGAGAAAATTCTTTCAATGTCCTGCTCCCTACATTTCCCCATGAACTCATTCAGAATGGCCGTTCTCTTCAGCATAAATTCCTTACGGTTCTGAGCCTACCAAAGGTGAACATATCTACACTTCCGAAAGAAACTTTCCAGGCCCGAGACCCAGTTCTGCTTCAGCCCACAGTCATTATTATGAAACTCAAGCAAACGCAGGAAACAAATTTTCGGCATACGCTCCGCCCCCACCCCGCACAGTTTCAGCCACCAACTTAAAGCTCCATTACTGACTAGCACCTTGCTATGATAAAGCCCAAATTCGATTCGCACCATGTAGTCGGGTGTATTGCTTGCTAAGAAGAAAGCATTCTTAAGAGCTCGGACCTGCACTCCCTCTATTACCTCAAGGTGTGAGAGACCCCACACTTCCGAATCGTATACTGTTGTAGCATAAGCCACAGAGTTCAGGACTTTGCCATCGCTCTAGTTTTATTCAAAATGGGTAATAAAGCTTTTGTAGCTATCTCTCCTTTGTGTCTTTGAGAGTTCGCGATCAGGTCATTCGAGCCATTGTTACTGAAAATTACCCCTGAAATATATTTAGTGTCCTCTGCATATTTGATATACCGTAAGCCAAAAGTGCCAAATCATCAGCATATTGGAGGGACATGATATCCACCGCACCAGCTATGTTCACGCCATGTACTCCCCTGCTTAAGAGAAAAGGGTCCAAATCCGCCACGAAGAGGGAGAATAGTAGCGGTGAAAGAACGTCGCCCTACAAGATTCCCTCAGTTATGGCAAAGGCCCTAGACTCCCTATCACCAACTCTCACTGAGAACGACGCATTCTGATATAGTGCTTTAAAAGTTTTGATGAGTTTAGCGCTAATGTTCATCTCATACAGCTTTCTCCAAAGAATCCTCCTGTTTCTACAGAGGCCAGTCAACGCTAACTCCTCGAGAAAACCAGTCTACAAAATTATAGCAATCATTATGCGCTATCAAATAATCTTAAACTGAGAAACCATACCTACCGCAACTCCGACAACTACAAATCTGACCATAGTTTGAGGGAGAGAAGGGCAAGTAACAGTATCAGCAACTGGCCGAAGAAGACCTTTTGGCTCGCTGTGCACAGGACAGACTGTGCCGTCGCAGGGTAAACTGCAACGGAAGAAGGACTACACTGGACTCCGGGAGAAGACAGAAAAGTAAGAAGGAGAAGAGATGACTTTGCGAATGAGGTTCAAAAGCTAAAATCGACTGAGAGTTTGATTCAGACATTTATTGACCAAATACCAAGTATGAGTTAGTAGAGAGAGAGGTTTGGGGTGGCAGAATAACAGTATGAGATAGTACTGACACCACGTGGAGCAGGACGAAGCAATACTAGATTGATGGGTATTGACCCTTACACAATATATATATTATATACTAACAAAGAGAAATCTGTTGAACAAAACAGTCCTCGACGGTGGCCTTCAAGATTGTTATGGCCAACATCCTCTGAATCTGGGGTCAAAAGACGAGTGCAGTAAACCTACCACACCCATTGGTGTGCCCTGATTGAATAGCCCTTTTAGGGTGGAAAGACATGAGTTAAATAAAGGGACTGAAGGTCCTCCAACATGTGGGGGACCACAGGAGTGGTACCTCACACAAAGTTGAATTACAATGATCATAAGCTCTAGGACGAAAAATATGACAGTATAAATCCGGCCCAGATATCACTGCTAGGGAACACCTGATTATAATCACGCACGGCTGTATGAAATCGAGTTGGTTGTTCCGCGATATCATTTCATTTGAAAACAATTGCTCTTTCGGATTTTGTTGATAGGTACTGTTGTAACAGGAACAAACGTTATGCTTCATGAATAACAACAAATACCTAACTAATTATCGAGTTATCGAATCGCGCGCATTTTTATGAAACTAATTCCCGGGCCGGCTCCTGTACTCGATTTAGGGCTTTCCTGGGAGGAGCACGAGGGTAGGGTGGTACTGACCACAGAAAACAGTGACCTACGAAGAAGGGGCATCTATACAGGCAAATAATAAACCGTTTGTGTAATAATTTGCAGCGTTGTTAGATTTCGGTCGCGTATTTCTAAGGGGAAACAACTAGTTTTCTGGATAGGATGAATCCATCATAAGTTATCATCAAACAAACAATAGGTATGTGCAGGTATACGTACCAAAATAACAGATAGAATAGTTAGTTCCTTGCCCTAGTACCTAATAGTTAGTTCCTTCGAAGTGCTCCGTACCTATGTGTAAATCACGTAGTTTCTCTAAGAAGATACAGCATTGAATTGATGAAAACTGTTTTATTTTTTCAACCCTGCGCAAGAAGCGTGAGGTATGTGTTGCGCGTACAATCTTTGCAGGAAATTTGAACGATGGCTCTTGAAACTATGCAGTACATGAAAATCGCGACGTGCCAATCTCAAAAGCCTGTGCGACCACGTTAATCCTTAGGATTCGGGAAGGACAGGGTTTTAGGACGGCCGGGAGGTCAGGGCTCTTACAAAAGGTCAGAGCTAACGACCGATTTGAACCGTCAGTGTGTGAGGACGTAAAAAGATAGGCATAGCCAGCTGAGGGGCTGCAGCCTGAACCAAAATCCGAAACTCGCACCAATTCATCACGAGGGTGTGCTCAGCTTCAACAATCGACTCTGGAAATAATTTTCATCAACGATTCCTTGTGAGTTCATTCCATGCAGGTACTCGCCCAGCGTCCATCTTCTACTAAGAGTTTTGAAATCCAGTCATTATTCAAGTTCTTGTCCATTTTCATCACAAGAATTCACAGGGGTACTATTGAAAAAGGTTATCATTGACCAAATCGTAGGCTTCCTGCAACCCCCATACCCACACAGATGGAGTTACGACTGTTCATTACGTCTCCCCTACAATCTTCGTCCTGCGGTGAATCAAAAGGCCGTAAATTCGAGGGAAGAAGATTTTCAACTTAACAGCTCCAACAAACCACACCGGGTCAAGCAACACCGGACCGCTTACCGCCCGGAGTAGTAAATTTTAGTGATTCCCTCATAATATATCTCGAGGCATGTTTACGACGCTTTCAGTACATATTTATCCGTTTCACAACACTTTTAACGCCGGCCCCGTCTCCGTGGAAATTGAAAAGAAACTTGGGTAAAAATTGCGCAAACTCCTCGAGACAAGAGTCCAAGGCTGGTTCACCTATGTAATTGGCAATGCTGGTAGCTGGTAAAAGGGTAGTGGGGAGGAGGGGGGGGGGGGGGGGGCAGAGTTGACGCAACAAATTATAACCGCAATTCAACACTCATCTGCTACAGGAACGAATCCCCAACGAACTTCCGAATTTGACTAATTTGGCTAATCTATTTTGGTAGCGTGGTTGCATAATATAATCTACTACTATCAAGTTTTAGTTCAAATAAATTTTCTGAAAAATAACGCAAATTTACTAACTGAAACAACTAAAATATTGAAGAGAAAAAAAAGAAAAAAAGGAGCTTTTGCTATCTTCCGCCGTTTTTCGAGGCTTGTTTGTATGAGTAGGAGCTACTACTAGAAAACATGCATTAACAACAAACATTAACTGTTATTAACTGAAAATGCAACATAAACATTATATTGGTGGGTGGGAACTTACGTTTTCAAATTTCGAGTGATAACGAAAAATGTGGTGCGATTCAGGTAAGGCTCAACTGCATCAATCTGGAAAGTAAACAGAGAAGGGATTGAAAATCTGTTATAATTCGATCAACCACGGCATTAATAAAATTTATGTTCAATTATTCAATAGTCCCAGTAGAAATAGATGTGATGAGGCTTCGCACTACAGCCAGTTACATGTTTTATTTATTTATTCGTACGGACAATTTGACAACGAACATGCTCCTTCTCCCACACCCTCTCCATTAAAACCCATTTGGTCCTATATCTACGATTCTGATGACCTCAGATATCAACAAGAACTGCCCTCGACACATTTATCGAGTTTCAATCATATCAGAACTTCCAAGTTGGTATGATCCTATTCTATACAATCAGGGTAAGTATGTACTCCCCCCCCCCCCTCTTCCCTCACCGCCACAACATCCGTAACAGCCCCCCCCCCCCCCCCGGCCACCTATGACTCGATCAATTGTAAATTCAGTTTCTTTTCTCATCAAGTATATTTTACATTCGTTGTTCGAATCAGCTATTAAAACGTTTCGTTAATACTCACAAAGTCTGTTTTTATGTGGATACCCCCCCACAAAGCCTAAGTTCTTCGAAATCACCACTACTGGACCGAGGGGGCTGTTACGGATTGTATTCTATCACCGCCCCCCCCCCCCCCCCCCCCTCTTCAATCACCGCCACAACATCCGTAACAGCCCCCTCGGTCCAGTAGTGGTGATTTCGAAGAACTTAGGCTTTGTGGGGGGTATCCACATAAAAACAGACTTTGTGAGTATTAACGAAACGTTTTAATAGCTGATTCGAACAACGAATGTAAAATATACTTGATGAGAAAAGAAACTGAATTTACAATTGATCGAGACATAGGTGGTCGGGCAAAGCAATCGGAGGGAAGTCAAAAACGCTGCAAAGTCCTTGTCACATTTGTTTATTATTCTACTGGATATACGTACAGAAATTTTGTCTGTTCATTTATGCAATTCTTTCAATGCAATGCTATCATGTGCAATTATTGAAATAGCTATTTTTGATGATTTCCACCAATTTTTGTCACAAAAAACACGAATTAGGCTCGGCTTTTTTTTACCGATCATTTTTTATCATTGATCGTAGCATTTGATTGTCTTGATTCACCTGTTTATACTACTTCTAGTGTTATTATACACATGCATGGTGATTTCAGACAATTTCCCATGTTTTTGATTCATAAAAAAATTATTTTAAGGAGCTTAACCTTCGTTACAACCTCAATTCTTCATTCTTCGGTCAAAATCAACTTAATATTCGGTCTTCTCGCCCTAAAAACATGGAAACCGACACCTCACAAGCTCATGTTCACTAAAACCTAAAAAATCCCCCGAAAACCCCTATTTTTACACCCATTTTTCTTCCATAACACTCCTGGATGTATGCCGATCGGGCTGCCGAGTTTCGTAGCACAACTAGGACCCAAATGGGGACCCAAACTGTGTGCGGAAGAACGACGATTTTAGACCGAAATTTAACGTAAATTTAAGGTTGAAACTTCGTTAGAACCTCAATTTTCCACTCTTTGGTCAAAATCAACTTCATAATATATTCGGTCTTCTCGTCGCAAAACCATGGAAACCGATACCTCAAAAGCTCATCTTACTAACATGTTACAAAAACACAAAACGGGTCGATGACGTCAGTCCTTTTGGCGTGGAACGAATCATCGTTGTACAGAACCTTCGCACATTTGGCCTCATGGAGAAGCCATGCACTGGCCCGCAACTGTGTGCCGATTTGTGGATGAAGGCGGCTCAGTTTGAACCTGAACTGTCTCAGACTCATTCGCCGACTTCAACCAAATCAGAACACTTAGGTTGATTTTTATAGCACAGAAGCAGTTTTCCAGTACCTCCTGCAACACACCGCTCCGGCCCAGACCCCCACCCCTCTCGACCAATTAACAGTCCAATTTGTGTCCGATGAGCGCAGATTTCGAAGTGGACTAGTGGTGGTTTGGGACCGTGTTCCCCAATTCATCTAGTTCGGATGTTTCATTTAGCCGTGAAGTACAAACGGCATTTGCAGTAATACATAAATTAGTTGATTCTGAAAACAGAAACATGGAAAAATTTTAAATAATGGTGCCGATCGTCTTCCAATGGCATAAAACGGAAAAGAAACACGAAATTTCGTGATTTTAATCATTGCATATACAGAAAGAATTACGATTCAACTTAATTATACATATTTTTGGTACAGTGTTTTCAATATATGCATCAACCACCATAACGTTCGAAAATACACCTAAAGTTTTTCAGGTCAAATTCCATTCAGCACGCTGCGACTGTAGGATGAGAGGAATTCAAAACGCCCTTTAATTTAAAATCCTCAAGTACCTTTCGACAGAAAAAGAAGAAGCCCAGAGGCAAAAGACATCAGGAGGACCAACAAGGGAGACCAACCCGCCCACCCGAAATGAAGGGCCAAAAGAAAATATTATAACTGCTACCGTCTAAGCCCCTTTTACAAAGTGAGGAAGCTGGAATAACAGCGGGGCGGTCTTTGTCTAACGTGTTTTGGTTTATTATTCTATGAATAATACACCTATGTAATCGCTCAGCAAAAAATTTTTATAACACCCCCTCAAAACTATTTCTTTTCCGTTTCAAGGTGCGTAGATTCCAAAAATGCAATGTCCGTCCGCCGTACGCCGTCCGCCGTATCACGTGCACAGGCTTCATTTTCGGTCTAAAAAAATCGTTCTTTCGCACACATGCTCCATTTGGGCCCTAGTTGTGTCCCGAAACTTTTCAGCCCGATCGGAATATACCCAGGGGTGTTATGAGTGAAAATGTGTATAAAAATAGGTACTTTTTGTGTTTTAGTAACATGTTGGTAACATGAGCTTTTAAGGTATCGTTTTTCATGTTTTTGGGGACGAGAAGACCGAATATGATGTCGATTTTGACCAAAGAATAGAAAATTGAGGTTCTACCAGATGTTCAGCTCCCGAAATTGATTTTTTATGAGTCAAAAACCTGGGAAATCGTTTGAAATCACCATCAATTTGTATAATAACACTGGAAAAAGATGTGGACAGGTGGATCAAGACGATTAAATGGTACTATCAATGATCAGAGATAATTTATTTAAAAAAAAGAAGGAGCGTACTTTATTCGAGTTTTGGGGGCCAAAATTGGTGGAAACCACCAGAGATAGCTACTTCAATTATTTTATATGAAAGAAACAATAAATAAACAGCCAACATCTCTGTAGGTATGTCCAGTAGAATAATAAACCCATGTGACAAGGACTTTGCAGCGTTTTTGTATCTGGGGCCGGGACAAAGGGGCTGTTCTTAATATTAACATAATCATGAAACCATCCACCAAAGGTCTTACGAAAATTCTTGAGGCGTTCATGGGCTACATGTTACACGCAGGTTAGAAGGAGTGGAAGCAAAAAGGGAATTCCTCTCTGGAGATAACAACACAGGGTCTTTGATTATTGGTTATACTACTATAGAATAGAATTTTATTTAAATAATAAAAAATACAGTACAGATACTTTCGGTTTATTATTCTGTGAATAATACACCCGCGTATTCGCTCAGCAAAACCTTTTTATAACACCCCCTCAAAATTTTTTCTTTGAAGTTTCAAGGTGCGTACATTCAGAAAATGCAATGTCCATCCGCCGTCTGCCGTATCACGTGTACAGGCTTCATTTTCGGTCTAAAAAATTCGCTCTTTCGCACACATGCTCCATTTAGGCCCTAGTTGTGTCCCGAAACTTTGCAGCACGATCGGAATATACCCAGGAGTGTTATGAGTGAAATGGGTATACAAATAGGTATTGTAATCAAATTAACATAGGTTTGATTACCGACTTTTGAAAGAGGCCACTGATTAGGGCAGTCCTCACACCTTGACTCCGGCGGTGCGCCCCAGGAGGGAGAAGACCTTCTGCGCCTCTCCCAGGCGCAACTGTGGAAGGGAGTGTATAAATACCCCCGCTCCCGCCGCCATCACTCATAACCGGAGACTCCCCAGAGACAAGACCTGCGACGTACCAGCGACTAGAGAGAGATAGAGAAGTGAAGAGTAGAGTAGAGCCAGTGAGACCTTAGCCATTTTTATTTGCCGACCCCGTATTTCGTTTGTGTGACTTGGAACTTTCAAATTGACTCCCCTTTGTAAATTCTTTCTAACGACGCTCGAGAAGAGGGACGGGAGACTTTTCCTTATTACCAACCACGGCCAGGGCGCACCAGACAAGACCTTTTGCCGTCGACACGAGGTACTGCCGTAATCCTCCTACCTGTTGCAGGCTAGACGAATTGCAAGCCCAAGACGAGCCCCGAAGCCTTGATTCCCAGACGAGCCAGGAAGGAATTGGAGGTAAGACCTAGAACCCTCACTTTCAAAACTAGGAACTTAGCGACCCTGTCGCGTAACAGCGCCCCTCAGGCCTTCTACTATCATCCAAGCCTTTGCCGAGGTAATCCAGGACGTTTCCTGTTCTGTTACAGAGCCCCTGGAGACTTCTCTAAATTTGAGCCTGATCTTACTGCATTTAGCCCCAAAAACTCTTCCATTGAACCCTTGGACCCACCTCTAGAACCCACTCATAGACCCATCGAAGACTACGACTCTGGTGCCTCACACAATCGTAACAATATTTCAACACTTTTCGAAACACCTTTTCACATATATTCTTGCCCCTTTGTTTTGTATAGAATCCCGTCTAACCGCGAACATTAACGTAATTATCCATTCTTGTGCTACAGTTTCCGACCCCGCGGCCCCAATTGTAAAAGTAGGTTTTCATAATAAATTCTTTGTACTTGTTCCTTCAGACAGTTTTGCTCTTTGAATTTAACCATTGCCCATCCACACGTAGAGCCACAATTTTATAGCCTTTCAGTTGTTCAACTCCGAGACGCCTAAACCTGCCACGGTACTGTGCAAAGCCGTAGCAGGGCCAACTGCCCGCCTACAAAAACTATCAGGTAATATTCGAACTCCTGTTTCTGGTTACCTCAAATCACTCGCCATCCATTCTGAGGAGGTCGAACCAGGATTCGAACACATTACAAATTTGGTGTCAGAACTGGGGATTTCTTGCACTCTTAGAAATCCGAACCCAGTAGGTAGGCACACGGCTAGGACACAGAAAGGCAACCAGAGTCCCTCAAAATTGCCCAAGTCCCCTAGCACCCCAAAAGTAAATTAATTCTCAGGCTCAGAGAAGTATTAGGTGTACATACTTGTATATATATTGATTCTGTGTTTGCTGCATTTATTACGATTTTTATATTTTTGTCTTGTTGCATTAAGCATTTATATTTTTCGATTTCCATTTTTCTTCATTATTTTGTGTAAAAACGTGTCTCGAAATATTCAATTAGGGGTAAATATGCGTTGTGACAGGATTAACTTGGTAAAATGGGTATTAGTGGGAAATTTCTGAGTAATAAACCCAGTCAAAATCGAGCAGAACCCACTAAGTGGACCCATTTTTGGCGAATTGTACCCATTTTTACTCGGTTGGACCCATCGTTGCACCCAAAACAACGGCAAGAAACCGTTACAAGTGCCAGTTAGGACAGGCCGAACGAAAAGGTCCCTCATAGGTCAAAGTCGTGGAGTTTAACCTTTTTCATCGACAACTTAGTACGTTCAACTCGAACCCACAACAACAGCCATTCTGTACCCCGTCGAGCGAAAGGCCCCAACGGTGAGCTACCTGCACCCACCGTTGTACCCACTTCTTAGGACCCAACGGCGGATTATTCCAGTAATAACCGCTGGAAGTTACCGTTACGACCAACGACCTGTCCCCATTTCTGGGTCCTCTACCTGCGTCCTCAACGCTACCGACCCCAACCCTAGTGTTCAACATTAGATATAGACCCCTTTTTGCTGATTATTCTGTTCTCGTGTCATTATTTCGTAAAATTTACGGGTGTTTTTCCACATTTTTCTTTGGGACCCAATTTACGCGTGCGTTCCTTTTAATATTTCGTATTTGTCATTGATATTAGTTTCCGTTAGTGTCGTTATTTTCGTGAATTTTTCGTATTTTGTTCCGTATTGATAGTTGAACCCATTTTTGTAGGTATAGTTGTTACTTTTGTTGTTTATTATTTCACGGTTTTTGTCCCGTTTTAGTATTATTTAATTGTTTCCTTGCGCAATTTCGCGTTTATGATGACCTATTAGTGCCGTATATCCTCTCGCGTGTTTTTGGGGAGCGTAAATTGTTGGACCCCAGTAAGATGGCCACCTCCAACTTTTTGGACGACGACGCGAGGATAGAAGACCCGGAGTTGACACCCATGGAGAGATCGGTGCTCTCGCTGGGCAAGATTATGGTGGATTCCCACCGAGATATCCTGGCTGAGGTAAGAGCACACGAACGACAACCACAGCGACTCTCCCGAACCATGATCGATTCATTGACGGTATGGGACCCATCTGACCCTGAAGCCCTGCCCCTTTCCGACTACCTCGAGCTCCTAGAAGACTCGACCCCAGACATGTCCGAAGTCGAAAGGGCAGGCCTCCTCCGCGTCAAACTCAAAGGGGTTGCATTCAATTGCATTGTAAGCCACCCCGAATGGAGACAAGCCCCAGCCCCGTATAGTGTGGCTAAAGCGGGCCTATTGCGATGGTTCGGTCGAGAAAGCACCGAATTGCTCTCTCAACGGTTAGCCGAATGTCGGAAGGAGGAAACGGAGTCCCTGGTGCAATATGCCGACAGAGTTCGCCGATTGGCGGGACGCTTGGTCAGAGCCGCATACCCGGATGGGGAAGTAGGCGTGAGACATCCGGCCATTGAGGGTAGAGCAAAACACACCTTTATCCGAGGCTTAGAGGGGCACCTTAGAACTGCGATCGCCAGTAACTGCCCCATGTCCTTCGATGACACAGTCACAAGGACTCTTGACTTATGCGAAACCTTGTCGACGGGGGCCAACTCCGATGAACCATGGAATGTGGGCGCGGTGTATACCCGTGGGTCGCCCCGGAATCCCCGAAACTACGGCAGCTGCTATGGGTGCGGCCGAAATGGTCATTACGCCCGTGACTGCCTCGAACGGCCCCAGATGACCCCAGCGGAGGCGAACCCACCATACTCCCTCCACCCCACCGACAGGAACCCGACACATGCGTCGCCCTCTCGCGAGTCGCCACAGGATTACCGAACACTCCCCGCCTCACCAGTCCCAGTGAGATGTCGATATTGCAGAGGGTTTGCCCATTTTGCGGCGGAATGCCCCGACCGACTTAGGCCTAGAGGACCAGCGCTGTGTACCTATTGCGGTGGTGACGACCACTACGAGTGTGATTGCCAACTTCTGCAGGACCAACTAGGGGAGTACTCACCGGCCCCAGTTTCTAAACAACCGACTGGGCCCGGGTGGAGAAAGGATGCCCCGAACCTGCCCCCAACCTTGCCTCCAAACTCGAACCCGAATGAACCCACCAGGGTCCAGAGTGTGACAGAAATCACAGGAGCTCCGACCCCAGGATGGAACTTCGCCCCTGAAACGAACCCAGGCCGACAATCCACGGAACGAATGGCCCCAGATGAAGGGTCCAATGTGCCTCGTCCCCAGCCCGTCGTCTACACTACCACCACGGGGCCTGAAGAGCTGCAGCGACTAATGGCTCAGAGCCCGTGGATCACACCCGTCACGATAGAAAGCGACGGGCCAGCGATCATCGTTCCGGTGATGCTCAATGAGACTCCGCTCACGATGGTGGTAGACACGGGAGCGCAGGTGTCCTTACTGAACCAGCCCGTGCCAGGAAGCATTATCCGACCGGCGGTGATACAAGCCCGAGGCGCCGGAGGTGAGCCGATCCCGTTCCGGGGAGTGCAAACCCTCCGAGTGCAAATAGAGGGTTACGATCTACTCCACGAGTTCCACGTACTCCCCACGGACAGCCCCGGATTGAACCTGATGGGTCTCGACCTGCTGAAGAGAATCCCGATGAGGCTCACTACGAGCGACGTACCGTCCTTGCTGGACTACCCCGTGCAACAGGAAGAGACCACCGAAAGGACAGTTTTACTGGTGGTACGGGACGAATACCGCCCCCGGTGCGAAACCCCAGATGCTATAGAAAGCATTCTCCCCTACGCTTGCCAACGTGACGTAACAGCCAAAAGCCTAGCCGGGACATTTTTGCCTGGGAGTACCGAAGTTCCCTGGAAGTATCTGGATGAACCGCCCTCTGGGACGACCACTTCGGACAAAGACGTCGGGGAACAGGAACCACCGAAACCACCCACTCTGACGACAGGACCCAGTGTTACCCCAGAATGGGCCCACAAGGACCCTTTGGACCTCACCGCCGGAAACCAATCGAACCCATGTATGAGGTCAGCGCCGGAACGAGGCCCCAAGGAAGAACCCATCTTGGAAACCCGTATGGTAAGGACCAGTGGATTAGGAGGGTCGATTCCCGTGGTTAACCACCTCCTTCTAGAGGTTCTGCCCCCAACCTGTCCATCACGGGCTTTTTCCCCTTTCTGTTTCCGCAAATCAACTAGTACCAAGCTCGAACTAATCCAAGAAATCCTAACACAACGCCGAATAGTTAGGAGTAATAGGATGATTACCAAATACGATTTTCATGAGACACTAGGTAGGCTAGGGATAATCCTTTCAGGAAAATTAGGAACGGGATCCCTGATCCCAACACAGGAACCGTCTGGAGTGCTCTCTGGCCGGTGGTATGATTGTAGAAGCGTCAGGGGGAATAGGTGTTGGTTAAGTCGCGAATTTGAGAGATGGGGTCTTGACGGTCTTTTCTCCCTAGGTAGCTCCACTAAGAGGACCAACATGACGGACCCATCCCCCCTTGCGAAGGACACCCAGGAGCCACACTTCCTGATCATCCCGAACCCACGACGAACCGACTTGACTTCCTTAACTTTTGGATTCGCACCAAACGTACTAGCTCCGATTACCGGTTACCGAGAAAGGAGCCCCCTTCCGCCGAAAGAGTTTCCGACCCCGGAACCTCGGAATCGGAATCTAGAGAAAGCCCCACCGTCGGCGGGCACCCCGGCCTGCTCCCCGCTTACGCCGCTAAGAGACCGGGACCCTGTGGCAACTCCGCTCCAGGACCCGGACCAACAGGTGGTGACTATGGCCCAGTTCAACGCCTTGAAGAAAGAAATGACGGCCATGAGCAACACCATGACCCATTTAGCCCGCGAGTTGGCTGTTTATAGGGCCGAGCGAGAAATTGCCAGTTGGGCAGTGGATACCACGGACGACCCCAGAGGCGCGCCTTCCGCAGGCCCCAGTCTCCTGGATAGAGATTTCCCCGGAGCCACCCCTACCGACGGGAACATCACGCCCCTCGTCGCCCCATATGCCGATCCACCAGACAAAGAGAGGCCTCAAGGAAGGAGCCATTCCGACCTTGCTGAAGTGGCTGCGACTCCCTTGTCCCATCCAGCGCCGATTCAGACGTCGCTTGTCCCTCGGGGGAACTATCACCGCCCTGGGGGTGACGACCAAGCGTTACCCGTACCCAAGAAGGGTTGTTGTGCCACCTGCTATCGCGCCGGTCTGAAACTCCATGGGAGATTCTGCGAATTCTGCCGGACGATTGTCAAACGGTGGGTGACGAAGTTGGAAAAAGAGGGGGATGTCACTATCCTGCCCAACTGCCGCCATCCTTTAGGGCGCCCGCGATTCATGTGCCACGGTTGCGTGCTAGAGGCGTACGTCACACGCTACAATCAGCGCCACCCGACGGAGCCTCATGTGATTCCGCCTCGCCAAATGCGTCGCCAGGACCCACCGACCCTTCCAGCAGGCCCGCCAACGATCCACCTCCTCGATTGACGCCGTTCCCCGTCGTTCGCTATAGGAATGACCATGTTCTGGTCGTAGATAGACGTTTGTAAATATGATTCTTGTTTTGTTAGTTAGTAAGTCATTGATTTCTTATATTATGAAAAAAAAAAAAAAAAAAGTTGCGTTAGTCCCTAAGTTAGCTGCCCCTGGTTGTACCTTCTACTTACCAATTGGTCAGCCTTGTTCGTACTCCGCATTATCTGAGCCAGTTGCTCCAGTTCACCTTTATTTTAGAAAGAGGCTGTCACGTTCTGTTAAGTGTTTTATTAGTTCATGGTTAGGTATGTTGGTGATGGTGATAAAAGTTGTCTGGTCAGACTGTATTTTAGAAAGTAAAAGTTTATGTTTTAAAGTTGCCAGTTTACGTTTAAAAAGAAAAAAAAAGAGGGGGAGAGTTTTTTTAATTATTTTGTTCTATTTGTTAAGATAAGTCAGTCATGCTATTCGTACAGTTTTTTTTTGTCGAATTAAGTTGTCCTGTATGTCGCCCTACGGGTGATAAAGTCAAGTTGTGCCAGTACCTTGCGGACGTTATGTTCCGTTCTGTATTTTTGTTTGTTGATAAATCCTTCAGATGTCAGATTTCGTATGAAAATAATATTCTGTCCTTTTAATTGTTCCTGTTTACGTCGAGTCACTCCTTCTTCTATATAATGAGATTTTTCGCTTTTCTTGTCAATTGAGTTGTGATATAGATATGTCCTGTAGTATGTAAGCTAGTTAAGTCCCGTCTTTTCCCTGTATTGTGAGTAGCAGTCGACTCGTGTCTTCTCACTGCTCGACCCATTAAGTGTTGTCAATGCGTAAAGTCATATTCCTGAAGCAAGTCACCCAGTAGTTCCGCTAGGTCTGTCATCTTCGTCCCTCAGATCAGCTCTGTCTCAGTCGTTTTGCTCAAACTAGGATCAGTTTGTGTGTCAGTAAAGTTGTCAGGTTAATCTGTTAGTTCCCTTGTATTGTCACATCTTGCTTAATAATTAAGTCTCTAAGTTAACTGTTGTACCCTAAGTAGAGAAGAGAGTCCTACGACGGCCGCCCCACCAGTCACCACGTCACCGTGTCAGTCAGTCAGATCGCCAGCCCCGGCAGCAGTCTTAGCGGATGCCGGTCAACAGTCGCCCCAAGGAAGGTGTTGTGTGCCGTTGAGGACAACGGCCTCTTTAAGGAGGGAGTGATGTAATCAAATTAACATAGGTTTGATTACCGACTTTTGAAAGAGGCCACTGATTAGGGCAGTCCTCACACCTTGACTCGGGCGGTGCGCCCCAGGAGGGAGAAGACCTTCTGCGCCTCTCCCAGGCGCAACTGTGGAAGGGAGTGTATAAATACCCCCGCTCCCGCCGCCATCACTCATAACCGGAGACTCCCCAGAGACAAGACCTGCGACGTACCAGCGACTAGAGAGAGATAGAGAAGTGAAGAGTAGAGTAGAGCCAGTGAGACCTTAGCCATTTTTATTTGCCGACCCCGTATTTCGTTTGTGTGACTTGGAACTTTCAAATTGACTCCCCTTTGTAAATTCTTTCTAACGACGCTCGAGAAGAGGGACGGGAGACTTTTCCTTATTACCAACCACGGCCAGGGCGCACCAGACAAGACCTTTTGCCGTCGACACGAGGTACTGCCGTAATCCTCCTACCTGTTGCAGGCTAGACGAATTGCAAGCCCAAGACGAGCCCCGAAGCCTTGATTCCCAGACGAGCCAGGAAGGAATTGGAGGTAAGACCTAGAACCCTCACTTTCAAAACTAGGAACTTAGCGACCCTGTCGCGTAACAGCGCCCCTCAGGCCTTCTACTATCATCCAAGCCTTTGCCGAGGTAATCCAGGACGTTTCCTGTTCTGTTACAGAGCCCCTGGAGACTTCTCTAAATTTGAGCCTGATCTTACTGCATTTAGCCCCAAAAACTCTTCCATTGAACCCTTGGACCCACCTCTAGAACCCACTCATAGACCCATCGAAGACTACGACTCTGGTGCCTCACACAATCGTAACAATATTTCAACACTTTTCGAAACACCTTTTCACATATATTCTTGCCCCTTTGTTTTGTATAGAATCCCGTCTAACCGCGAACATTAACGTAATTATCCATTCTTGTGCTACAGTTTCCGACCCCGCGGCCCCAATTGTAAAAGTAGGTTTTCATAATAAATTCTTTGTACTTGTTCCTTCAGACAGTTTTGCTCTTTGAATTTAACCATTGCCCATCCACACGTAGAGCCACAATTTTATAGCCTTTCAGTTGTTCAACTCCGAGACGCCTAAACCTGCCACGGTACTGTGCAAAGCCGTAGCAGGGCCAACTGCCCGCCTACAAAAACTATCAGGTAATATTCGAACTCCTGTTTCTGGTTACCTCAAATCACTCGCCATCCATTCTGAGGAGGTCGAACCAGGATTCGAACACATTACAGTATTTTTTGTGTTTTAGTAACGTGAGCTTTTGAGGTATCGGTTTCCATATTTTTTTGAACGAGAAGACCGAACATGAAGTCGATTTTGACCAATGAATGGAAAATTGAGATTCTACCAAAGGTTCTGCTCCCAAAATTAATTTTTTATGAGTCAAAAACCTGGAAAATTGTCTGAAATCACCATCAATTTGTATATTAACACTGTAAAAAGTGTCAACAGGTGAATCAAGACAATTAAATGGCACTACCAATGATCAAAGATAACTGGGGGGACTAAAGGAGCGTACCTAATTCGTGTTTTGGGGGCCAAAATTGGTGGAAACCATCAGAAATAGCCATTTCAATTATTTCACATGAAAGAAACAATAAATGAACAGCCAACATTTCTGTAGGTATGTCCAGTAGAATAATAAACCCATGTGACAAGGACTTTGCAGCGTTTTTTTGGTTTATTATTCTGTGAATGTATTCGCTCAGCAAAAAATCTTTTCAATAAAAAAAGTTTTCTTTTACGTTTCAAGGTGCGAAGATTAAAAAAACACTACAAAGTCCTTGTCACATGGGTTTGCAGTACTTAACTTTTCAGTACTTTCTTTACATAATTATGAGCATTGGTTATTGACAGTTGCCTGTGCGCGAAACTAACCAGTTTACAGCCACTCTCACTATCATATCGACCATGTCGGAATTTCTCTAATAACCCTGGATTTTACCTCAATGTGTATATCCCGAGGGGACTTGTTACTCGAACGTTATTTCAATTTTTAGCCAATGTAGGCTTCACATGATTATTATCACTATACCAGAGGTGAAGAAGAGCTAATCGCTGGTCGGGTAAGCACACGCAAGCTTTTCAAAGCTTTTATCCCAAACGGGGATAATAATTATAAAGATCGGACGCTCTAGCCTGCTCGGACACCCCGGCCCGGAATTCATTAGTAACAACCAACAATACCCGAAATTATGTACCTAGGTACCTACTATATAACGTTCTTTCCGTTGGGCTCAAGAAAAAAATATTAGACAGTTCTGTTCAGTCCGAAAATGATAATTTATTTTTTGTTAACCTTTGATTCCTGGATAGAGTTATGTGCACAAGTAGTTCGATTAACAACCAGGTCTGATGAACAGGTATCAGGATCGAAGTACAGTTCTAAATGCTCGCTGATTCAGGGTATGGGGAATGCTGATTGCCACATCGGCGATTGAAGCGTATGAAGGTGAACCAGTTGTGAGGCTGGGACTTCTGAACGCTTTTTGGGTGAAAGAGGAGGCAAAGGTCAGCGCGATCGGGTGTAGTCATTTTTTAGGCATTTTTTCGTACACGTCAGTAATTTTTGTTGGGAAACGCGGCTAAGGGTAATTAGAGGAACGATTATATCCCGAGTAGTGATAAAAGGAACAGAATGGAAGGAACAGAATGTCTCGGGAGGGTTAGCGGCGCGAGTTCGGGATCCCTGCCGCAAGGCTGGAGACCGTTCGAGCTATTGTGGACCGAAGACTTGGAGCAGTTCTGAATCACTAAACGCGGGCGAGCGTCGGCCTTTCGTCCGTTTCGTCGTTCATTTCATTTTTCCCCAACACCAGCTATCTTCCCTTCGACTCGAAGAAGGTCTTCCTTATGGGATCGCTTGAAGGAGCAAACTCAAATCTGTTGTTCGACTCGGTAGGACTGCGTTGCATCAACTACTGTGTAAGTAGGTACACCTACTTCCATCTCGGAGCATCGACGTAAGAACTACTGGATCGCCTGCTGCGAGGGTTCGCAAGATTTGGGTTTCTGTCCGGCCCCCACTCCTCAGAGAACTGCTACCACACCCCTATGCCCTCACACTCTCACTCGAGGCAAACATAGCGATTTTTGAGCGAGCGAAAGCGGACCGGAGCTGACGAAAACTGACGCCCCGCTAGACATTCCACAGGAAGCGGGTGAGAGGCGATTGTTTTGCATCAGATGATCAATAACCCGCACAATCCCTGAAAAATTCAACAAATTCGGATGAAAATCGTGGGCGTTATCTATGCGTGATGCAAGGATTTCCGGACACACACAGAGACAGAACCATTATTTGAAGGCTGAAACTTCGTCAGAACCTCAATTTTCCACTCGTTGGTAAAAATCGACTTCTTATTCGGTCTTCTCGTCCTAATAAACATGGAAAACGATACCTCAAAAGCTCATGCTAATCAACCACAACAAAAAAACAAAAACAAATACCTATTTTATACCCTTTTTTCACTCATAACAACCCTGGGTATATTCCGATCGGGCAGCAAATTTTCGGGATACAACGGCCCAAATGGAGCACGTGTGCGAAAGAACGAATGTTTTAGACCGAAATTGAAGTAGTTATGCGTGATACGGCGTACGGCGGACGGATATTGCATTCTTGGAATCTACGCCCCTTGAAACGGAAGAGAAAACATTTTGAGGGGGTGTTATAAAAAATGTTTGCTTAGCGAATACATATGGTGTTATTCGCAAAATAATAAACCCATTGCGATTTTCATACATCCATAACTCCGGTACCTGATGGCCTTGAGGGCTGAAATTTGGACGAGTCCGCAGGGGGTCCCTCCAGAATGGATGTACGAAAAATCAACCCCCGGATACCCTCAGGGGGCCGAGTTGCCGGGGGGTAAACCCTACTACTACTTGTTCTGTCGTGTAAACAGTGTTCTTGGTCGCTTCGATTTTTTCGGTTTTCTTGGTGGGCGGGACGATCCAGGGTCCCTAGATACCCACAATACTTGCGAAATATAAGGACTTGCCGTGCTCATGCGGCTTTCGGATGGCAATGCTCAACATGAATATTTACACGAACCAAATATAGTTCACTAACGAGAACGTAAAATAAAGAGAACGCAAGCAGCGGAAAACCTTCCCAAGGCCGGCTCCTTCTACAAAATTCGGGATGACGCGATAGCGTATAGCCATGGAGATCAAATTTGGTTATCCGCGAGGAAGTTTAGTTATATAGCATTGAAATGCGCGACACGCATCATTCCGATAGTTGTTACGTGTTCCTGGACAACGCTAGTCTTGAAAACGCTAAACATTACGTCTCGAACTTAACACTTTACGTTGTCCGTCCCGATCGTCAATTTTGGTTTATTATTCTGTGAATAATACACCTATGTAATCGCTCAGCAAAACATTTTATAACACCCCCTCAAAATGTTTTTCTTTTATGTTTCAAGGTGCGTAGATTCAGAAAATGCGATGTCCTCCCGCTGTCCGCCATATGCCGTACGCCGTCCGCCGTAATTACGCATAACTACTTCATTTTCGGTCTAAAAAATTCGTTCTTGCGCACACGTGCTCCATTTGGGCCCTAGTTGTGTCCCGAAACTTTGCTGCCAGATCGGAATATACCCAGGGGTATTATGAGTGAAAATGTGTATTATTACTTAGTGTTGACCGATTACGTTGTACTGCGCTATAGTATGTAATCGATAATTATGTGAGTAGGTTGAAGAAAATGACTTCAGTTCCACCAATGTTCCAAACCACCAATGTACCAAACATTGGTGGAACTGAAGTCATTTTCTTCAACCTACTCACATAATAATGGAGTTCCACAAACTTAGAGCTTCAACCATAAAAACGATGTAATCGATAATCCAATACGTTAAGATGTCGGGCACAGTATATTGTGACAGGGTTCAGAGGAAAACCTAAAATTACAGGTGTGATTATCAGTGTCGTTACTTTTAATGTCATACAGCCCAACTAGCACAAATAGGTCGGTGCGACGTCGGAAAGTGCGACCCGACGTCGAGTGATGAAGTCCTGGCGACCTCTCCACGACCAAATCACGACAAATTTATTTATTTCAATTTATTTTTATTTTTTATTAAATTCAATTTATTTATAACAAAAAGAAGTATTTGATACTTCAGTGCAAACAAAAATAAGGTACGTGTCATGAGTGAAACAGATCGGCAGTTACTGGTCTCCATAATTAAAGAAAATTGTCTGGAGAACAGGAGTCACATCAATACGAGAAACAACATGATGAGTACAACCACCCCACACATGATAATCAATTAATGCAATTCAGAATTTGAACTAAGAGAATAGGTGCATAAATATTAGGATATATACAAGTAAAATATGAAGAAAAAAAAAGTAGCACAATAATTGAAAGTAATTACTGAATAACACTCAGAAGGACTAGGTTCTGAAGTAATGACGAGGTTCGATCGCCTTGTTGACAGAATCCTTAAACGTTCCGACTCCCACTTGTCTGATAAAACCGTACGTGAAAACTTCTTGGTGGTAATAGAAAGCCAGCCCCAACATAATAACTTTTGCACTGGGATAAATGAAACCGCAAGGAAACGCATGCATCCAGCAACACGTAATATTCATTCCATTTCTGAGTAAAAAAAATGGGCAAAAGTTAAATGTGTCGATGGAAATATCGAAACGAGGATATTCGAAACTGAAGTCGGAACCCACATCATCTCACAATGAAGACAGAAACTTGTAGGCTGTTCCTAATTCCTAACGGGGAATTCGCGTCAAAACAGTTTTTCGAAAAAAATTATTCAAAACTCCTGGAAAAATGTTGGTTTAAAGCCCGTTTTCCAAAAAAAAAAAAAAAATGACGTACCAAGTCTACAGACATCTCTGAGTGGCTGTTGGCCCAAGGAGGCGGAGCAAAGCCGTGGATGCGAAGGTTCTCAATGCTGCAAATAGCCCAACATTAGAAATGGCAAACCTTTTTGGAAACCTTAAAGAACCTTTGCCGTGCTCTCGGTTTGATTTTGAGGACATGTTTTCTAAATGCGTTTATAAATTTGCGGTTCCATGCATCCATCCATTGCGGTTATGTACATCGTTCAAAGTGATGCACTGGCGCTCTAGGCGGGATCTGAGTTGAACTACTCGGCAATTTACCTGATCCGTCATTTCTAAGAGGAACTCAAACATTCAAATTTTACAGTCGTTTTCTGGCCACACTTTACAACAACACCAAATTACGTGATCTATATTATGTGATTAATAAGTGTTAATTTTTGTTATTGACCAGAAGTTGGTGAAAAAATGAGAATTTTTAACCCAATAAAATTGCCCATTGTTGTCAACAGGGGATGCGCATGGGCCAAAGCGTTGCATTTTGACCAGAAAATCCGATTTAGAACCCCAAAAACCTACGCGCCACTTTCAGCACCAAAATCCATCAGGTTGAGTCAGTCAACGAGAGGAAACGGTGCTGGTGACATTTTAACAACTATTTAACACCTCCTCATACAGTAACTAACTTCAGTCAATATCACTGAGCAGATCAATCAACAATGATTTTGATTAGTTCGAATCTCCACTGATATTTAACTATCCAGAATTGAAATAAAAATTAAAAGTTGGAAGCCAGTTGGAACTATACCAATAAAATATTGGCAAATCAGTTCTAAAAAATTCTGCTTCGAATGTGATCAACTCTTGTGATTTCTCTAAGTTCTACATGGAACATGGAAACTTTCGAAAAATAGACAGGAACGGCTGCACATCTGGATTTTACTCGTATTATCATCCGACGCATATTGTCTACAAGTTTCCTTTTATGCGGGAGCAATGAGCAGTACCCATGACTTCAGTTTATATTTTTAAATGAAAGTAGATTCCATTCTAAGAATTTGAGACCAACCGCACTCTCCTATGAGCTCTACTTTTTCTATGACCTTTCAAATATCTGACAACAAGTGACGTCAGGGGTGCAATGACGTCACCTGTCAAATATTTGGAAGGTCATAGAAAAAGGAGAGCTCATGGGAGAGTGCGGTTGGTCTCAAATTCTTAGAATGGGATCTACTTTCATTTGAAACTGGGAAAGTAATATAAACAAAAGTCATGGGTACTCCTCATTATGGTCGGGTCTAGTATGCCCAAAATTGTACGTGTTCCTACATTTCCAAGGCTATAAGTGTCTACTAGAGTAGGAAAAATTGGTACAAAATATTCAATAAAAGTGGTGAGAAACGCGGTCTAATCCAGGAAAAACCTTTCACCACACCGTACGGCGTACATCAACTACTTGACTTTTTATCCAGGAAATGAGAAATGTGGTGAGTCAGTACTGAGTCAGGATATCCCTCGATGTTGAGCAAACGCTAGCGGTAGAGTGAACTGTGGTTTAGCATTGACACGACGTTTGGCATCTGTAACATTCTGAAAAGACGTCATAGGAGGAGGATATATCACGCCGAGGTCAACGAATCAGAGACGAGCAGATGATCATCCGTATCACAGTAGAAGCAGCTGAACTTAGTAACAACCTGCGCAGTCCTCACTTTATTAAAAGTAAATGCTTAAGTGAACAAATAAGGAAGCAACGGCCACTTGGGCTATTCATATGCAGCGATAAAGCAAATGCTTAAGTCGTCCTCTAGCATTTCCTTTACTCCTATTTCATAGACAATAAGTAAAGTAAGATCTTTAATTTCGGGCCTAAACAAGTAGAAAAACCGAGGTACGTCGAAAGGTACTTTAAGCATTTCCTTATTAGCGAATTTTCGAAGAAAAGGAAGCTATTGTTCTCGGTCCAAAATTTTCAAAACTCGAATTTCCGAAAGATTTTTATACCAAAATCCGTTTCGGACCATCCTGAATTCACTGCCGAAAGACACCAAAAATTATATATATATGCGTGGTATGCAATGTTGCAGGTGGTTATCGAGGTTCGGTCATTAAAACGAGATTTATCCCAACGTTTCGATGGTTTATTCCATCATCTTCAGGGGGTTCTACAATCATACAAATATGGTTGTCTTAGTTTATGCATAAAGTAGTAATTGGGGAGTTAGTACAGTGTAAATATAAAATGAGCTAAAGTGATAATAGGAAGTTTAAATACAGAATTATTAACTATACATTTTCAAGTGTTTTTAAAAAGGAAAAATTGTTGTTATTAACTATAGATTTACAAGCTTAGAAGTATACAGTGTACTTACAGTGAGTTCTGAAGAAATTTTCACCCATATTCCTCACTGAATATCAGACTAACATACTGCTAGGTAGAGAGAGGTTTGAAACTTGGGTGAACTGATCTTGTGACTGAGGAGTTGGCGTTGAGAAAAATGAAAACAATGTGTAGGGGTGGTGGGGATAGATTTTGGTCAGAAGAGGGGAGTATTGCGGGTTATTTACCTGGGCTAGAAAATGGAGTATTGGGGGTTTCCCTGGTTAGGTAGCGGTATCAGTGGTATGGGATCGAAGGGTTGTTTTTCGACCTGTAATAGTTTGGGATTTTCTGGCGGTTTTTGATGTGAGGGCTGCTTTAGTTCTGAGGGCGGCTTTGGATCTAAGGGCAGCATTCGACACAAAGGCGGTATGAGACCTAAGGGTGGCATTTGTATTGGGGGCGGTTTGGGATCTAAGAGAGGTAGTTTTACTTGGGGCGGTTTGTAACCTATTGGGGGCAATGTTTATCTTGGGGGTGGTTCGAGAACTAGTGGGGACATTATTTATACATGGGGATGGTTGGGGGCTATTTGGGGTATTATTTATGCTGGGGACGATTTTTGAACTACCTAGGGAATTGCTTGTATTAGGGGTGGTTCGAGATGTAAAGGGGAGTTTTCCTCTATGAATTAAGTTCCCGTAGCATTTACTAAGTCCCTGGACGTCTGATCGCTTGTTGACTGCTGAATTTTGGTATCTTTCAATATAAATCATTTCTTTGAATTCACTTTTGAATTTGTGCCCCTCTTTGTCAAGGATTTTTACATTTTCAAAATCAAATTCATGTTCAGGGCCTAAACGTGCGTGTGTCGTCAGTAAGGTTGGATCAGGTTTTTCGGGCTCCCTTTTCATTACATCAATGCTATGTTTGTGGCTATACATGCGTACTTTGAGATGGGAGTGGGTGTGCCCAATATGAGTTTTGCCACATTTACAGGGAACTGAATATACGACGTGGGACTTCATTTCTTTTGGAACAGGGTCTTTGACTTTAGTGAATAGGGTGCTGATGGGCTTGAATTTCTTATAAGCAAATTTTGTGTTTGGTGTGTTGTATGTAAGGGCTTTATTTATATTTTCAGATAGTGAATTGACATATGGTAGAGAGTAATATTTGACCTGGGATGATCTATTGGTGTCTGTTTTGGATTGAGGTTTTTTATGTTTTAGTAATAAGCAAATGAGTTTATGGGGATATCCGTTTAGTAAGAGGAGGTCGACGACTTTTTTTTCAATTTCTTTATGGAATTGGGGAGAGGTTAGTTTCCTAGCACGTTCTATTAGATTTAGAGCAAAGTTAGTTTTCTGGTGGTAGGGGCCATAGTTGTAGTAATTAATATATCTGCCTTTGTTTTGAGGTTTTGTCCACCACCTTGTTGTCACTGTACCATTTGGATTTCTGATGACTAGTAGGTCTAAAAAAGGAATTGTGTTGTTCTTACTCTCTAATTCGTATGTAAATTGGAGTCTTGGATGAAATCTATTAAACTTTGCAATAATGATATGTAGTGTACCTGTTGGAATAGCGAGCAAGTGATCGTCAACATATTTATAAAGGAACGGGTTTTGAAACGGCAAGGTTGGAATTATTTTATCTAAGAGGTATGAAAGACACAAGTCTGCGAGGACTGGTGCTATTGGTGAGCCCATACAGCAGCCGTAATTTTGGGAGTAAATGGTGTTGTTGAATTGGAAATAGCCTTCTTTTGTACACAGATCTAGGAGTTTGACGAAATGGGTTTTGGGTATCTTAGTGTGCAGTTTAATTTTGTCCCATTTTTCGTTAATTATGGTGGATATTAAGGGGAGTGGAAGGTTGGTGAATAGGGAGGATGCGTCCAAGCTTATGATCTCGTGGTGGTCTGGTATTCTGACTTGTGAGATTTTTTGTTTGAAGTCAAATGAGTCTTTTATATTGTATTTGCAGTCGGCTATGTTTTTAAGAATTTGGGCTAGATATCTGGATGTTTGATAGGTGGGGGCAGTCACATATGAGACTATGGGCCTAACGGGGTTTCCTGGTTTGTGGGTCTTGACTATTGCATAGAGCTTGGCAATCGTGCTTGTTTTTGTATATAGCTTTTGGTACGTATAATGATCTATGTAGTGTTTACTATTCAGTATTGTTAGTATTTCATTCATTGCTGATTCTATTCTTTTGTTGGGGTTCTTTTTTATAACTGTGTATGTTTCAGGGTCATTTAATAACTTCTCTACTTTGTCGGTGTATTCTTTCTTGTCTATTGCCACTGTTTGGTTTGATTTGTCTGTTTTTGTAATGACGATGTCTTTGTGGGATCTCAAAAATGACTTAGTCTTATTGTATAGCTTTGATAGGAGGGGCATCTTAAATTTGGAGTTGCTTTTGTGAAGGTGATTTGAGATCATATT
>OX940974.1:152816554-152859587 GCA_954871275.1 Leptopterna dolabrata
AATGGAGCGGCAAACGCAGGAGACCCGGAGGACCTGGTGGGGATCCCCATCATCCCCCACCAGTATGGAGGATGGAGGGAGATAGTCCCAGGGACTATAAAAACTCGGCTCCTTCGCCTTCCAACTCATTCTACGCTCTCCTTAAGTCGCTGACTTATCTCTCTCACCTCCCTCCTCCTCTCTCCTTCTCATAGAAGATCCCAGAGTGGTGTGTGCCTTCTAGGTCGTAACCACAGGGCATATTCCTCCTAACGTCTCAGTGGTGGACACCCCTTTGGGTGAGAACCAGGGGCGTCGGTACGCTACCTCTTCCTACCTCGCCCCTCACCTATACATCCACAACAGTATTATTCACAGAATAATAAACGAAAAATTATGAAATAGCCTTCAGGTGGCCCACCAGTAGTTTGGTGGCGTGAAAGCCTAACATCATGTGAATACCGTCGGGGTAACAACGACCCCTTCCTAGTTTTGTGATCCACTAAAAACCTATTTCATCGTTTTCTTTGATATTTTTCTTGTTCGGATAATACGTGTAGGAGAAAACACAACTGAGAGACTTGCGGGGGTCGTTTACAGCCTAAGCCAGGATTTTATGAAAACGATTCAATACGTAAAAAACTGCGAATACAATACGTACCCGAGCGTAGATGAGAGCGTACCAGCCACTGTTAGTCAAATACAATACGAGTCACCTACTCCTACCTGTATGATGACACATTACTAAGTTGTTGAGATGGTGCACATATTCAGGGCGAAGTTCGACTTGAACGTGGAGGCGGAATGTTGCAGTACGCACACAACGCACGTTGCAGACTAATGCACCTTGCATTCTAATGTTAACTGGCCACATCTCCGAGCGGCATCTTTCCTCACGGATACCGAGCCCTGAGTTATCTGCCCTACGTCCAGTAGGCACCTCTGCCTATTAACTCTCGACATCCGCAAGTAGTGCTGCACACCTTCACTCCTGTGATCAACAGCACTGGGTGTGGAAAACCTTACCACAGAATGCAGGAATCCCCTCACCATCACTCGCCGCCGACAAGTGAATTTCTCTTACTTTGATGGGCGGATGTATTTTGACTGTTTTTTCTTTATTTTTTTATTTTTTTTAAGCTACTACTACAATTGTTGGCACCTTAAGGCCCCTGTTGACCAATAAACCACTCGTGAATTGTGTTTTCAGATGAAAATATCTCTTTGTAATACATACATTTGGTTTATTATTCTGTGAATAATACAGCTATGTATTCGCTCAGCAAAAATTTTCTATAACAACCCCTCAAAATCATTTCTTTTGCGTTTCAAGGTGCGTAAAAACCCTGCGAAGTCCTTCAAACATGGGTTTATTATTCTACTGGACATACCTACAGAAATGTTGGGTGTTCATTCATTGTTTCTTTCATGTGAAATAATTGAAATAGCTATTTCTGATGGTTTCCATCAATTTCGGCCCCCAAAACACAAATAAGGTACTCTCCCCCCCCCCCCCCCCCACCACAACCATCACAATTATCTCTGATCATTGATAGTGCCATTATTTAATTGTCTTGATCCACGTGTTGACACTTTTAACAGTGTTATTAAACAAATTGATGGTGATTTCACACAATTTTCCAGGTTTTTGACTCGTAAAAAATCAAACTTGGAAGCTGAACCTTTGGCAGAACTTCAGTTTTCAACTCTTAGGTCAAAATCGATTTCATTCTCGTCCCAAAAAAACATGGAAACCGATACTTCACAAGCTAATGTGTTATTAAAACACCAAAAACCATATTGGTTTATTATTCTGTGAATAATACACCTATGTATTCGCTCAGCTAAAAAATTGTATAACACACACTCAAAATTTTTTCTTTTCCGTTTCAAGGTGCAAAAATGCAATGTCCGTCCGCCGTATCACGCATACCTGCTTCATTTTCAAAAAAATTCGTTCTTTCGCACACATGCTTCATTTGGGTCCTAGTTGTGTCCCGAAACTATGCAGCCGATCGGAATATACCCAGGGGTGTTATGAGTGAAAATGTGTATAAAAATAGGTACTTTTTGTGTTCTAGTAACATGAGCTTTTGAGGTGTCGTTTTCCATGTTTTTGGGGACGAGAAGACCGAATATGAAGTCAATTTTGACCAAAGAGTGGAAAATTCAGGTTCTACCAAATGTTCTGCTCCCAAAATTGATTTTTTTATGAGTCAAAAACCTGGAAATACGTCTGAAATCACCATCAATTTGTATAATTACACTAGAAAAAGTGTCAACACGTGGATCAAGACGATTAAATGGCACTACCAGTGATCAAAGATAATTTGAAAAAATAAATAAAAATAAAGGAGCGTACCTTATTCGTGTTTTGGGGGCCAAAATTGGTGGAAACCATCAGAAATAGCTATTTCAATTATTTCACATGAAAGAAACAATAAATGAACAGCCAACATTTCTGTAGGTATGTCCAACAGAATAATAAGCCCATGTGACAAGGACTTTGCAGCGTTTTTGGAATCTACGCACCTCGAAACCTAAAAGAGAAAATTTTGGGGGGTGTTATAAAAAACTGTTTGCTGAGCGAATACATAGGTGTATTATTCGCAGAATAGTAAACCAAAACGTTTGAACGATGGCAGCCAATATACACTGCCCCTTACAAATTCCAACACAGAAACGAATTTTAGCGAAGAAAATGAATCAAAACCCGCGTAAACACAAGGTGAATAGCAATAATTGGAGTAAAAACTGTAGACGAATGGATACATATTGAAGTCAACAGAACGATGGGTTTCAAGAGATGGATTACCGACCTCATGGAGAGTTGAAAAGCATTTCATAATTATGTCATTCATACATCACTACTACCTTCCTGTTACTGTATTGAACGCTACCAGCTCTGTGATGGGCACGAGTGATTTTTCTGTCCTCAATGCTGTAGTTACAGCTATCTACGATGGACGCATTGATTAGGTACAGATAGGATGGTGTTAAATAACGAAGGTCCTACTAGTGATTGGAGACAATGGGAGTGCGCTATTTTGCGGCCCATCCTGCCCAAACATCCGGTTATAATTCAGCATACTTCCCCTCGCTTAACTTCAATAGTCAAATTGAAGATATAACATGTGGTAATTTAAAAAAACGGAGTTATTGAAAGGTGTCTATTTCCTCTAATTAACGAAAAATGTACTGTTATGACGGTTTTGGTGATCAAACCATCGCCAGTAACAAACAATAACTTACCATTAGTTACTGACGATGGTTTGATCACCGAAACCGGTATAACAGTATAATTTTCTTGCATCAGAAGAAATAAGACAACCGTTCAATAACTTCGTCTTTTATTTTGAAATGGGTTTCCACGATTTATCGCGAGTGATTTAGTTCATGCGGTAATAATTATTTGATATTATTCGCTGCGCTTTAGTTTTATTTGAACGAGGTGCGAGTCTGCATATTATGAGCCGAACTGGATATTCAACACAGCGAAACGAGCAAGGACAATCCTAGTTCAGCGTGAAGATGACGTACGGAGATATTCAAGAAAAAAGATGGTAAACAACGATAAAGACGAGATTGGATCACTGCAGAGGATGCGGCAGGGAAGAACCTTCCGTATCGGACGACCTTGGTCGAGGTCGGGTTACCCGAGCGTCATAATATGCTGCACAGCTCGTAAGCTCCAGTTGCTGGAACGGAACATTCATCTTCTAGTGGCCCCGTCTCCACTCACACAATCCACTAGCCATATTACAGCAGTAAGGTTACGCTGGCGAATATCAATATTATGCCCAATGTTGGCTTCCCAGCGGCGGTGGTTTCGTGGAGAAATAATAAAAAAGGCTGCGAAGTCCTTGTCACATGGGTTTATTATTCACATTGGTAGTGGCATTTAATGGTCTTGATTCAGCTGTTTACACTTTTTCCAATGTTATTGTACACATTGATGGTGATTTCAGACAGTTTTCCAGGTTTTTGACTAAAAAAAAAACAATTTTGGGAGCTGAACATTTGGTAGAACTCAATTTTCCACTCTTTGGTCAACATCGACTTCATATTCGGTCTTCTCGTTCCCAAAAACATGGAAAATGATATCTCAGAAGCTCATGCTACTAACATGTTGCTAAAACGCAAAAAGTACCTATTTTTGCACACATTTTCACTCATAACACCCCTGGGTATATTCCGATCGGGCTGAAAAGTTTCGGGACACAACTAGGGCCCAAATGGAGCATGTGTGCGAAAGAACGAATTTTTTAGACCAAAAATGAAGCCTGGACATTGCATTTTTGGAATCTACGCACCTTGAAACGGAAAAGAAAAAATTTTGAGGGAGTGTTATAAAAATTTTTTGCTGAGCGAATACATAGGTGTATTATTCACAGAATAATAAACCAAAAGGCTGCAAAGTCCTTGTCACATGGGTTTATTATTCTATTGGACATACCTACAGAAATTTTAGCTGTTCATTTATTGTTTCTTCCATGTGCAATAATTTAAATAGATATTTCTGATTGTTTCCACCAATTTTGGCCCCCCAAACAAGAATTGGATACTCTCCTTTTTTTCTTTCCAAATTATCCTTGACCACTGGTAGTGCCATTTAATTGTCTTTATTCACCTGTTGACACTTTTTATAGTGTTAATATACAAACTGATGGTGATTTCAGACAATTTCCCAGGTTTTTGACTCATAAAAAAATCGATTTTGGGAGCAGAACATTTGGTAGAACTCAATTTTCCACTCTTTGGTCAAAACCGACTTCATATTAGGTCTTCTCGTCCCCAAAAACATTGAAAACGATATCTCAAAAGCTCCTGTTACCAAAAAGTACCTATTTTTATACACATTTTCACTCATAACACCCCTGGGTATATTCCGATCGGGCTGCACAGTTTCGGGGCACAACTAGGGCCCAAATGGAGCATGAACGACTTTTTTTAGATCGAAAATGAAGCCGGTACACGTGATACCGCGTACGGCGGACGGACATTGCATTTTTGGAATCTACGCACCTTGAAACGGAAAAGAAAAACATTTTGAGGGGGTGTTATACAATTTTTTGCTGTGCGAATTCATAGGTGTATTATTCACAGAATAATAAACCAAAATGAATTTTGGAAGCTGAACCTTCGTTAGAACCTCCATTTTCCACTCTTTGGTCAAAATCGACTTTATATTCGGTCTTCTCGTCCCAAAAAACCGCCGGTTCCCAAAAAAAGGTCCCCCTGATATTAAGACTCGCCTTTGTTCCGCTTGAGGATCTGAATTCGACATTTGAAATTGTACTCAAGGAAATTCTTGACGCTTTGTAGGGGGCGATCAAATATTCGGCGAAACTTATGCGCTAGGCCTAACTAGGAAAGGGAGACGTCTGCCATTTCCAGCCCGCTACCTACCTTCCACGTGGAATCAGTATGAGTCGACCCTAAATGAAGAGCCACAAAAAATAATATCACTGATCGAATGCACACTAGATTCCAGACGATTCCACTAGATCCAGTACGAACCATCCGACAATTTTCCGATTCATTAGGGAAATACAGAAAGAGCAGAGCAACACTGAGGTGGCGATTAGAAAGCTGGAGTTAGGGCGCAAAATAAAAGCACCAAACAGCAGAAAATATGAAAATATCGAACACCGTATTCTATGTGTCGTCGAAAACTACCAGATTTTCTAAGATGACAACCGCATTTCGACCTATCTCCGCTCCGTCGGGTGCAATTTCGTGCTGTGATGACATCAGCAGACAACCTGACGACGACTTCTTTAGTCTGATTTTTTTCAAGATAAGAAAATTTGCCTCACGTTTATTTTCAATTTAATGTTTTAGATGAAATTTAGGTGAAATGGGTTTCATTAGGTCAAATGGTTTTGTAGGTGATGCCGTCGCGTTGGCCAATATTTTTTTAGGTAAAATGGCATTAGGTGAAGTGACGGCAAACCCAATTCTCTGCAGGAACAGACAGCGTGACTTGAAGGGGGGGAAACGGAAAACAAAAATCATTCAAAACAACTAAAACCCATTCGACTACCCCAATCCTCAACAATCAGCTGTCTCAAAATCCATCGTAAACTACTTCTATAGATACCACCTACCTACCTTCCACACAGTTACAACCAGAACCAGTCATCTGCCTTTCTCCCAAACCACAGCGGCTGTATGCACGGAACTCTAGGGACGTCTGTGACATCATCAACCATAAAATTATAGATTAAAACTTAAAAAAGGGGCAAACGTAACAAGTCAACAAACTTCAACAACACCCACCGGACTAACCTTCACCATGTCATGCTGATGCAGACTCCAGGGATACCTACATGCAACTTGTCTACAACTAATTTCCACAGCGGAAGCACGTCTAAAATCTATGAAATGAGATATAAAATTACTTAAATCATGGCAGATAAAAAATTGGACTCATGCCATTTTGTCTCTAAATTGCAAAAAAAAACTGGCAGCAACAGCAATTGCGGCATGGTTATAATTCCTTCTTCTTCCTCTTCTTCTTTTCACTTTTCTGTCCTGACAACCATCTGCTCCACTCTCCATCTGGTTTTACCATAATAAGGCATGATGATGGTGGATAAAACCAACCAAACATAGAAAAAAAGCGATCTCCCGAGCCAGTAAAATCACTAACTTAACCAATAATAATTCCACTAACCAACCGATCAACCAATAAATAATAAACATAACTACACAGACATCACCTAGGGTCACGTAAAGCTAATATCACAGTAGGGCACTTATCACAGCTGTGCAGGCAGGCAGTCTGATACCAACTTAAGCCTAACTTCAAACTTTTAAAACACCGATTCATAGAAAGTATAAAACAATGATGAAATGTTTGGAATAAATTAAACAAAAGTAAAACAAATAAAATAACAGGGTTTCAACTCCTGGTACATACAATAATCACCAATTCCATGAACGTATAAACAGTGATAGATAATTAGGAATAATTTCTTCAATAAACAAACCGAACAACAAGTATTCAACTCCTGGTACGTACAATAAACAACAAGACTAGAACTCAGAGCAGGTACCCACGTACACGAAAGTAACACCGAATTATCATAAGCATTATCAATGAAGTCTGAATCTTCCCGAATGTTTGTCTTAGATATCTTAGATTCTTTCCTAATTTTAATTGCCTCAAGTAGAAGTAACTTTTTCCTAGTCTTCTGCCTTCCAATCATTTCACATCTGCAAATCTAAACGCATGTCCCGTACCCAATGAGTAATGACACAAAGCAGTTTTAGTGTCTTGATTCCTCACACTGTTCTCATGACGGTTGATCCGATTCTTAGATTTTGGATGGTAGTGGAACCAATATACACTTTGACACACGCACCACACTGCACCTCATTCAGAACCGGTCTTTGTTGCTGCCTTAATTGTAGGTAAAAAGCCACTGCTCACATTAGTATTGCTCAACGAGATTTTATGGCCGGTAGGCAGTTTCCTTTCCAATCAGTCTATCAGTCTAGGGCCAAGGCCAGGAACGTGGATGAATGAATGATAGACATTGCCACTTTGATCATTATTATTGCCTGTCACCACGTTCTCTGCACTATGCTCCTTTATTTCTGTCGGTATATGTCCTAACTTGTGCAAAACTCTCTTATTCATACTATCAATGAACGAGTGGAGATAGTTGTTGTAGTATAAATGCTTCCTCAGCATACTCAGGGTTTTGGCCTGCAACCTCTGATGTGACAACCGGAACACATCCTCTATAGCATGTTGTATACCACATTTGTCTCGTGCTGTTTGGGTGCAAAAGATTAAAATGGAGCATTCTACAACTCACTATCTCTTTCCTCGTCCAGTTAGTCACTATCCTATTATTCTCCCTATGAATTATCATGTCCAAAAACCTCAAAGACTTATCACGCTCCTCCTCATACGTGAACTGAATCTTCTCATGATATGAGTTTAATGCCATTGTGAACCTGTCAACTTGGTTTCTTTCAATTAATGCAATTGAATCGTCGACATATATGCGGTAAAACGTTGAACCTAACTCTCCATTTGCAGCAATCACATTTGTTAGCAGGTCATGTACAGCTAAGGACGAGAGCAGCGGCGATAACGGGTAAACCCGAAATATGACGCCTGTGTACTCCCTCAAACACGAAATAAGAATTATATACACATAGCTCCAACATTTCGATGGATCTATCCTCAGGGATGTCAGTACCTCTTGCAACTGTTTCCCTCTCTTCAGACATCATGGACAATAACCTACTGATCGGAATATTAGTAAACATAGATGTGTTTGGTGTAACAGGAAATCAAGCAATCAAGCAATTAGTAATTAATCATTAGGGCTCTCCACACCTTTAAGTAACTCAGCTAGTTGGAACGAGTCTTTCAAATCAAAATTGTGAATGTCAGTTAACGTTCTGAGGAGACCAATTAAATACTTGGATAGTTTGATAGTTTGGTTGTTGGTAAACGTAGGAACGACAGGACGTAATGCTCCATTTTTATAGTCTTTGATGGTACGAAACAACTTTGGAGCGGTAGCAGTATAAGACGTTAGACTATTCTTCGTCCTTCTCATCTATGTATCCATCACTGAACAATCCTCGAACGTCCCTGTAGGAACCATTCTACCAAAACTCCTGGCCTTTTTGTACGTTGTTTCATCATTTAACTTGACATTAACTTGAGAGTTATATGTTTCTCTATCTACAATTGCAAGTTCCTTAGACTGTGGTAACCGCTGCTCGCATTATTATTTTGTTATGACTTGTGTTATCCATTCCAGTCGATTCTTGAACTGGGTGACCTCATCTGAGTTCAACTCTCAAAATGTGTTACTCTGCTTTGGTAGTTTCAATATTAGCAAGAATATTTTCAATATCCACCACGATCCTTTCAATGGGCAGGTTGCGGCTACTATACGGTTGGTTGATTTCGGCCTAGGCTTAGAAAATCCCCAACTCCTGAAGGTATACCTACCAAACCTCATATAGTTCAATACATTACCATAATTGTTGGGTCCATATTCACTATGGACGCTAGGGTAAGCGCCACTGTCCAACACATCAGGCGCTTGTAAGGAATCCATGTCGTCCGAAGCTGACCTACAACTCGCTTCGGAAGTTATATTGATATTAGCCGTATCATCACTCCCAACAGTCAGCACACTATTGGTGTTGTGCGTCATATACCTACCGATGTAATGTTCTCATTTATAACAATCACTGACCTCTGAGACTTCAACAGCTTGTCAATTTTCCTTTGATAATGTTCTTTTTCTTTGATAACGTTCTTTCCTACCGATGTACTGTTCTCATTGATAACAATCACTGACATCTGAGACCTCAATAGCGTGTAAGTTTTCCTTTGATAATGTCCTTTCCTTTGATAATGTTCTTGTTTTTTAGGACAGAGATATAAGCTGGGCCAAGGCAGCTATTGATAGCACTCTGCTACCAACTGATCTGCTGTGAAGGGGAAAGATCTCTTCTTGGGAGTGGAAAATCAAGCTATTCGACGCTCTTGTGGGATCAGTTCTCGTGTATGCATCGGAAATCTGGGGAATTCGGCTCACGGACGAGATCGAGGTGATACAGAAGCACATTCTCAAAAGTGTGCTCTACTTATCTAAGGGAGTACCTGGACACTTCCTGAGACTGGAACTAGGCAGACTCCCGATCAAAGTCGTGGCACTGGGCAGGGCTCTAGGATTCCTCTCAAGAATCCTCAAGATGGATGAGGAAAGATGGCCCAGGAAGTGCCTGAGAGAACTGGTGGGATTCCACAAGCACCCAAAAAACTTGGCGGAGTTTAACCTGGGTCACCCGACTTGACAGTATTCTTACGTCCATCGGGATGATGAGTGTGGACTGGGAAACCACCTCCCACCAATTCAGTATGCACCATCACAATTAGTATGCAGTAGACTTTATTACTGATGTGATATCGACAGATACGAAACAGAATCACCAACAATCCCATATGAGACCCACCCATATATTTGGAATTATTGTACGTTACCACGCAAATCGGGAATAATCAATATATCACGTCAGGAATATCGGTAATTCCAAAGCTAGACCTACGAGGTAGTTTAGTGAGTAGGTAGGAAGCAAGGTGATGCCTATAAGACCTCATTCCTCTTTAAAGACCCAATTTCCTCAACAAAACTTCAAAAGTGGTCAAATAAATATCAGTAGAATGGAATAAAAATAAGGGTTGTATCACTTTAATATAGTTTTTGCAAATACAGTCACTCATTGCATCATCAGTTTCTCACATGATAATACTTCTTTCCACACAAAAGGTCTGTTCAATAACTAAATACTCAGCTTACAGTAGTTTCCTTTCAAGGAAGCAAGTTGTGAAAATCACAATTAGGCGATTAGCTCACGAAGTAAATAATCAACAATGAGCTATCATTCCGTCCGGACTTGAATTTATGTGGTCTGATTCAAGTCCCAGCAATTCTGCACTAAATGTCTCATGAATATAAATGTTAATTCTACGCACATGTAATTTTGAAAACATTGAAAATTCATAACTGCAGAGGACAACGGGCTATTTGCATGGATCACAAAAGTGGTTTTTGTTATTTTTTAAATGAAAGTAGATTCCATCCTGAGAATTTTGAGACCAACAGCACACTCCTACGATAGGTAGTTCTTTTTCTATGATTATTCAAAGTTTCCAGAGGTTCCTACGTAATTGCACCCCTCTCACCAGGGCCCGCTGTGATGTAGGAACCTGGGGGAAACTATGAAAAACCATAGCAAAAAAAACTACCTATCGTAGGAGCGTGCGGTTGGTCTCAAAATTCTCAGGATGGAATCTACTTTCATTTTTAAAAAAGAGGTGCAAATAGTCCATTTGGACCAGCACGGTCACAGTATATCATAGTAATCGCTAGAGTGATAATTGCGCCTCCAGGTCAAACATCCAGTGAATTCTTCCACAGCTACTGATCTACTAATACTCATTTTCTGGACTGATGAAACGGACACTATCCATTGTAACAAAAATGTTTCTCAGCTGATTCAGTTGAATAAACCTCGCGCAATACACAGCCATTCACAATTTTAAAGGTAGTTAGGTACCTATGTGCGCGTCAATACCTCTGCAACATCCTTCAAACGTCCATTTGACAGAACAGTCGCTAGGTGCAGAAATATTGTAATTAAGGCTAGGCCATTTGAGCGTGCTATTGTCACCAAAATCCGACTATAGCAACTTTAAACGCGGTAATGGATAAGTATTGTAATGAGCAGAAATACTGCAGGTAAAGCACAAGTTGATCAGGAACTGACAAAAAAATCCTTATCCCCACCCCCCAAGCCCTTATTCACCCTACCAAGTTTTTTTGCCTTTGACCATGCCGACTCTTGAACTTTGGGGGGGTTTCAAGGGGCGCCTTAGGTGCCTCACAACCAACCAGTGGTCAAATAACCTAATTGACGACATCACATTTCGAGCGCTGAAACTTTCGCGTGTTATATTTTCTAGAGCTTAGAAGAGTTGAACACAGATTTTCGAGAAAAAATATTAGAAAGAATTATCCAAAATTTTCTGAAATTGAAAAACAAAATTTAAACCAATTTTTTAGCAAATGAAAAATTGAACAACAAATTTAAAAAATTTTCAACGAAAAAAAATGAAAATTTTTAACGGTAAAAAATGTTTACTGAGAAACATTTTTGACTGGGAAACAATTTTAATGGGAAAAACTTTGCCAGGGAAAAAATTCTGACTGGGAAAAAATTTTGACTGGGAAAAAAATTGTTACCTACTGGGAAAACATTTTTACAGAGACAATAATTTTTACTGGAGAAAAATTGTTACTGAGAAATAAATTGTTAATGGGAAACAATGTTCACTTCATCAATGCAAACGGATGTGGTTCCCTCCCCCTACCACTCTGTTGTAAAAATTTACCCGCCAAGAAAACCTCCTCAACCGCTAAAAGGATTGATATCCATTCGCCCGCCAAAGTACCATGCTCGTGCTTCGCACCTCGCGCTTGGAAGAGCGTATATAGAAATCTGTTCCTTCCCCTCTGTTGGATATGCGTATAGACACCTGTTCCTTTCCCCCAAATCTTGAAATTTCTTTCAACGCTCTTTGGCGAGAGCGTTTTGCCTGGGAGGCTACTTTGGCGGGCGAAATGGGTACCAATCCTTTTTGCGGCTGAGTAGGTTTTCTTGGCGGGTAAATTTTGACAACAGGATTTCTTTGGGGGGGGGGGGGGGGGGGGGGTCAAGATTATAGTAGAAGTCAAGCTATTATGGTAATTATTACCGTTTTATGATTACGACTGGACCCATCTCTCAACGTTTCTCGTTTCTCGATCAAACTGCGGGCTTGAGTTAATAAAACTCGTTGAAAAATATCAGCTTTTGGAGGACGACTCCCAAACGCCCACACACTCATCGCCTTAAGGGGAAATAGCCCGAAAAAAACTTGTAAGAATATTCAACAGATGGCATCACCGTCGAGGGCAAATTAATATTCGCTCTCAGTTCGTTAATAATGGACCGATTTTCAATCAGTAAACTGCATTGGATTCAGAATCAGCATAGAATTTCCGGAAATTGGTTCTGGTGTTCAAAATTTCAAAATTTGTACATCTGGATCACTGGCGTTCGAATTTGGCTAATTTTTTCGGAAATCCCAATTACCCAAATTCTAGAGGGCTGTGTACTGATTACGACGGTATTTTCAAATTTAAAATTGGACAACTAAAACCCCATCAATTATTGTCCAGACGGTGATGGGCGAGGGGGTTGGGGAGGAAGGTGGCTCTTGAATGGGGGTCGGCGGCTTCCCAGTTGGGCCCGAGGCCCCCCGCGGCGCTCAGGTACCCGACTTGTAATTCTCTTACAACAATCGTTTCTACCCAGCTAACCATAATTGTGTCTACCAAAACAGTCAGTTTTCCATTTATCATTTTCAATAACGAACCTTTGTAATTGAGCATGAAAAATTCCCCCCTCCCCCAACCAAATGTGATAGTTTCCGTTTCAAGGTATGTAGAATCCGAAAATAGAATAAGTAACGCTACAGATTAATATACAACGGTTTATTATTTACCGGTATAGATGATCACTGTTTTCTGAACTCAATACCTACCTTTGTGCTTCCCACAAGAGAGCCCTACATCGAGTACTGGATCCAACCGTGCAATCACATTTCATAAATGTGCGGCGGAATGAAGAATTCTATAATTATTATTTGTATGTATATATGATTTTTATTCTATAAATTATTTGCTGTTATTCGTGAAGCGTAGCTAACGTTTGTTCAGATTAGAAAACTAACTACCTATAAAAAAACCCAAAACAACCATCATTCTTCAAACAAAGTATCACGATACAACCAACTCGATTTCATACTGACATGCGTAATTATAATCAGGTGTTCCCTATCAGTGATATCTGAGCCGGATTTATATCGTTTCATTCACGATCAGAAGTGTGACTGAAAGTCAGAGAGTGTGGGCTTTTCGTTGACCGAAAATTTGGATTTTTGGGTGCGTCACCCGATGGCTGGATTGAGAGTGAAAATTCAATCATTTAAATTAGATGCCCTCAATCAGCCAGCAAGTTGACGATAGCTGATGCTGCGTCCAAAAACAAATCATTCTTCATATCTCACAAAGATTTGAAATTGAAGAGAACCCATCCCTATTGCTTTCAAGTCCAAGGGCAACTGCACATTGCGGGAGCCACTAAATGTTATTTCGTAGTGTACACGGGCAAAGACTTGCACATCGAAGAAATTCCAATCGACGATGAGTTATGGAATCAAAAGATGGAGAAAAAACTCATTTACTTTTACCATCACGCTCTGCTCCCTGAATTGGTAGATTCAAGATTGACGAGAAGTAGCCAAATTCGGGAGCCAGAAGTCTCTTTTGATGAGTTCTTATTACTCAGTTGATATTGTTACTCTTGTTATTTATTTCCGAAGAACCAAAAAAGTTATTATTTAATTAATTGAAATTGTAACAACTTCGTTGCTACGTTCATACCCCTTCTTTAGCAAATCTCACGTTTGCTCTATCATACTTTTTCGATTTATTAGAACATTATGTATGAACAACCTACCAAATTATTCCAAGTGTCTTTCAGATTTGAAAATTTTAGGTGTGATCGTCCTGGAATAACGTCGATTTGAAAAAATAAAATAAAATAACAAATTAATGACTGCGCAGGCACTGCTGTAACGTCCTAATTATCAAGTACCTACCCGTTGTGTACAACAACACGTCAATATTTCGGTTTTTAAAGTAGGTAGGTGGTCTGAAAATTATCGATGTTGAATGAACAGGAATGTGGTGTATAAAGTTTGTGCGTCATGTACAGAGGCGTGCAACTCGTTGAACAGATTGGGGTACAATAAGATTTGAAATGATAATTTCAAACGGACAAATAACCAATTATTACTCAACAGGTCAAATAAATATAACGATGCTATTAATTTTTAAGTGAACTTTGGTCAACTCAGGTTGTATGATACACGTGGGTATGGATAATTTTATAAATCAACTGAGAAAGCATAATTATATACCTTCCACAGATTTGTACTTGATTCGAGATAACCGTCGGTGTCCATTCTTCGTAAGTGCGTAGGTGTATGGTACCTTGGTTGCTTCAGAGAATATATACGGATTTGGAGGTTAAAACAGAGGTACCTAGTACTCGTCCCTAATGAATTACGTCCAACTGGCTTTGAACTTTGAATTCAGGTATTTGGGTAGTAATTTAATTTATTTTTTATTTGTAGTAGGCTATTTGCAGTTTCAGGCGTCTGACCTCGAAGTCACTAATTTTTGTTTAGGAAATCGTATATTCAATCGGTCGTCCAATTTGGTACTTATAATAGGATTCAAATGCGATCAGATGGATTGGGAAGTGGGGAGAGGTGCTTAGTTTAATTTTGGTGTACCTACCTAGGTAAGATCCTATACACTAATCAAATAAAAATAAATTACATTGATTAAAATAGGTACCAATAATGTTAAAAAGTAAAAATAAATTATAATATAACTCAAGATCCTTGTTTCATTTATTTGATTATTTTTTATTTTTTATGTTATCATCCCTCCCATGACTGATGCACAAAAAATAGCTCACACTCTCGTGTAGTTTGGCACTTGGTCATGGATGGGCCCAAACAGTTTCATAGCAAATATCGAACAGGGAGGAAGAAATCTAAAATTCTTGAATGGTGGGGCAAAAACTGTTCTCGGAAATGGCAGGTATCCAAGCTGCTCGGGCGGCGAAACCCCTCCGAAGGGGCATGGGAAGCCGCCCACCCCCATTCAAGAGCTGCCTTCCTCCCCAACCCCCTCGACCATCACCGTCTGGACAATAATTGATGGGGTTTTAGTGGTCCAATTTTGAATTTGAAAAAACCGTCGTAATCAGTACACAGCCCTCTAGAATTTGGGTAATTGGGATTTCCGAAAAAATTATCCAAATTCGAACGCCAGTGATCCAGATGTACAAATTTTGAAATTTTGAACACCAGAACCAATTTCCGGAAATTCTATGCTGATTTTGAATCCAATGCAATTTACAGATTGAAAATCGTTCAATTATTAACGGAAGGAGAGCGAATATTAATTTAGCTCATTTTGGTGCTGCCACGTGGTGGCGGCTTTTGGAACTAGTCGTCGGGCTATTTCCCCTTAAACGCCAATGTTTACTATTCTTCCAGCCAAGCGAGCCGTAGTAAATATCGCGATTCTGGAGCTAATTACATAAGGGACACCTCCAGAGCGTAGGATGATGCCCACCACAAGTCGTCTCGCCTTGACCCACTGTTCCTGTTGCCCTGTTCATCGGAGGCCTTCGAGTTTCGACGCTCTGTGAATGTCTAGGAACAGGTCAGAAAATAAGAGGATGCGCTAAAAATGTAGTCTTTGCTCTTCGTAGGCTATCGATTCTGGACAGATAATTCACTAGTATCCATACGGGCTACTCCCTAATGTCGTCTTCAACTTTATAAGGTTTCGACGCATTGTCTGCTAAGGAACCAGCTGTGAGAGAAGGAGGGGGGGTTACGTGCTCACTGATGTTTGAAGGTTTTTCTTATGAATCAATCAATTCCTCTTATCTAGGTGCTTCCCAACCTGCAACATATTAGCGTACCTACCATATAATATACCCTTCGCTCTTTAAAGGATTTGTACATACAATAATTCAAAAAACGCTGCAAAGCCCTTGTCACATGGGTTTATTATTCTATTGGACATACGTACAGAAATTTTGGCTGTTCATTTATTGTTTTTTTCATGTGAAATAATTAATTGAAATAGCTATTTCTGACGGTTTCCACCAATTTTGGCCCCCCAAACACAAATTAGGTACGCTCTTGTTTGTTTTTTGTTATCAAATTATCTTTGATCATTGGTAGTGCCATTTAATTGTCTTGATTCACCTCTTCACACTTTTTCTAGTGTTATTATACAAATGCATGGTGATTTCAGACGATTTCCCAGGTTTTGACTCAAAAATCAATTTTGGGAGCTGAACATTAGGTAGAACCTCAATTTTCCACTCTTCGGTCTTCTCGTCCCAAAAACATGGAAAACGATACCTCAAAAGCTCATGTTACCAACATGTTACTAAAACACAAAAAGTACCTATTTTTATACACATTTTCACTTTTAACACGGCTGGCTATATTCCGATCGGGCAGTTTCGGGACACAACTAGGGCCCAAATGGGGCATGTGTGCGAAAGAACGAATTTTTTAGATCGAAAATGAAGCCGGTATGCGTGATACGGCGGACGGTCATTGCATTTTTGGAACCTACGCACCTTGAAACGTAAAAGAAAAAAATTTTGAGGGGGTGTTATGAAAATGTTTTGCTGAGCGATTATATAGGTGCATTATTCACAGAATAATAAACCAAAAATACGTAAGCAGGGATCAGACTACTTAGATAGTTCGACCCCTGCAAGGGAATAGTTTATTTTCGTCTACAATTCGCTAAAATGATGGGTTTCAGTGTAATGAAACCATGTGTTGAGTAGGCATTTTTAGCGAATTTTAAGAAAATGAATCTATTGCAATGGATACTAAGAAGGCAGTATTGAGAAGGTACAAGTAGGTGGAACTGAGTAGGTACCAGGTAGGTGGTACTGAGTAGGTACCAAGTAGGTGGTACTCAGTAGGTTGTGAAGGTATATGGGAATCCCGTTCATATTGGATCAGGGCTCTTCCCGATCTTTTTGACATGCGGCTGAAGGGGCGGTCGATTCGCGAAAACGAATCGTCAACTCCTGGAGGCATTGCGTTATAATCAAGCCAGTGTCTCCGGGGGCAGATGTCACACTGCCTCCCTACCTTTCCTGAGAACTGAGAGGGGGAAACTACGCTGTATGGGCGGCGAAGTTAAACCCCTCATCCATTACAAGGTAACGAGTAGGTGATATCAAGTAGGTCGTACTCAGTAGGTACTAAGTAGGTGGTACTGAGCAGGTACTAAGCAGATAGTACTGACAATGAGGGGGTACTAAGTAGGTAGTACTGAGTATGTATTAAGTAGGTAGTACTGAGTAGGTACTAAGTAGGTAGTACTGAGTGGGCACTAAGTAGCTAGTACTGAGCAGGTACTAAATAGGTAGTACTGAGTGTGTACTATGAAGGTAGTAATGAGTGGGTACTAAGTAGGTAGCACTGAGTAGGTACTAAATAGGTAGTACTGAGCAGTTACTAGGTAGCTAGTACTGAGCAGGTACTAAATAGGTAGTACTGACAATGAGTATGTACTAAGTATGTAGTACTGGCAATGACAGCGTCCTAAGTAGGTAGTACTGCGTATGTATTAGGTAGGTAGCACTGAGTAGGTACTAAGTAGGTAGTACTGAGCAGGTACTAAGGTGGTACTGACAATGAGTGGGTGCTAAGTAGGTGGTATTGACAATGGTTGGGTACTAAGTAGGTAGTACTGAGTAGGTGGTAATGAGTGGGTATTAAGTAGGTAGTACTGAGTGGGTATTAAGTAGGTAGTACTGAGCAGGTACGAAGGAGGTAGTACTGAATTGGTATTAAGGAGGTAGTATTGAGTAGGCACTAAGTAGGTATTACTGAATGGGTACTATGTAGGTGTGTCGGTTCTAAGTAGGTAGCACTGAGTATTTATTAAGTAGGTAGCACTGATTAGGTACTAAGTAGGTAGTACTGAGCAGGTACTAAGTAGGTAGTACTGACAATGAGTGGGTACTAAGTAGGTAGTACTGAGCAGGCACTGAGTAGGTAGTAATGAGTGGGTATTAAGTAGGTAGTACTGAACATGTATTACGTAGGTAGTACTGAGTGGGTACTAAGTAGGTAGTACTGAATGGGTATTAAGTAGGTAGTATTGAGTAGGCACTAAGTAGGTAGTACTGAGTGGGTACTATGTAGGTGTCTCGGTTCTAAGTAGGTAGTACTGAGTGTCTACTATGTAGGTAGTACTGAGTGTGTACTATGAAGGTAGTAATGAGTGGGTACTAAGTAGGTAGTACTGAGTGTCTACTATGTAGGTAGTACTGAGTGGGTACTAAGTAGGTAGTACTGAGTGTCTACTATGTAGGTAGTACTGAGTGTGTACTATGAAGGTAGTAATGAGTGGGTACTAAGTAGGTAGTACTGAGTGTCTACTATGTAGGTAGTACTGAGTGTCTACTATGTAGGTAGTACTGAGTGGGTACTAAGTAGGTAGTACTGAGTGTCTACTATGTAGGTAGTACTGAGTGTGTACTATGAAGGTAGTAATGAGTGGGTACTAAGTAGGTAGTACTGAGTGTCTACTATGTAGGTAGTACTGAGTGGGTACTAAGTAGGTAGTACTGAGTGGGTACTAAATAGGTAGTACTGAGTGTGTACTATGAAGGTAGTAATGAGTGGGTACTAAGTAGGTAGTACTGAGTGTCTACTATGTAGGTAGTACTGAGTGTGTACTATGAAGGTAGTAATGAGTGGGTACTAAGTAGGTAGTACTGAGTGTCTACTATGTAGGTAGTACTGAGTGTGTACTAAGTAGGTAGTACTGAGTAGGTACAAAGTAGGTAGTAATGCGTTCTGCGTTCTGCATCTATTTGCATTGGTCAATCCTTTTTGCAGCTGAGGAGGTTTTTTTTCCTGAGGGGGGTAACATATTTACAATCTTCCTTTGTCCGTTGAACAGAATTAGAGTCCGGTAGTTCATTATCCTGACAATCCGTGTATGAAACGAACTGAATGATATTGGCAACTTGTAATAAGACTTTATGGTTGCGATAATTAATCGCCATATGAAACTCCATTCGCAAGACGGCGAAACTCCCCGGTTGGCAAAGCTACGTAAATGGGACTAAAGATGCTGAGAGTGGTGGGATGCGTGCACCCCTGCCCCTCCCTTCCCACACTGTCATAACTGGGGGCGATGCCAGACAATCCTACTGATAGTCTTGTACAATTATGATGAATAATCCATGATTGGGTAGGTACAGGGGATGGGTGATGTGGGGGATGTCACTCCAGACGATATCTGCCCTTGGGTAAATCATAAAAGTACCAAATTTCGCCAAAATGTTCGCGATGCCAAACAAAAGCATCAATCCGAAGATGAGCAATTTTCACAAATTCTAAAGCTATCATATTTGAGTATTTCGGCGTCAAAAACCGGCAAAACAGCTAAAATCGCGAACAATTGATATAAAACCACTGAAAGTGGTATGGGCGGGTGAATAAAGAAGAAAAATACCATTTCAGTTGTTTTTCATATAGAATAGGGGCCAATTTTGGATTTTTGGGGGTCAAAAATTTGTATTAAGGGCTAAAATAATTCACCTTAATTCACCTGACGTTATGTGGGATGGTGACCATTTATATGAAAAAAATATGTTTCCCAAAAAACAGTGGGTCAAATTTAACTTCAAAAGAATCAAAAATCGGTAAAAATGGCTAAAAATCAAGAAAAAAATGATAACATTTTACGAAAAGTGGTACCTATGGTTTCTCGCTATAGGTATCATCTTTTTACAGAATAGCACGAACATTTCTTTGAAAATTCGCATGACCGGAACTTTTTTGTACATCGATTGTTTCGTTTTAGAGTCAATAGTTTGCTAGGGAAGAACTGCTCTCTCGGCTGGACACAGAAACTGAAAAGCTTGGCATGGTGGTAAGTACCAGCAAGACAAATTATATGAAAATCTGGTAGCTGAGCTTCACCCGGGCCGTACGAACCACCCCCTACCCCCCCCCCCCCCCCCCCCCATCCCCCCTACCACCCCCACCATGGGCCTACTTTTCTCCGTGTAACCCCTGGAAGGAAGACACCGTGCGTTTTATCCAAGGACACCGTACTAAAACCACGTGACATCCTGAAAAAGTTAGCATCCACGATGCGTTCCCCTAGATTCCTTACCGTGGTGTCCCGACACCGTAGTAAGGAAAAACTCTCTATTGTTCGGGAGGCCACGGCTCACACCCGGCTGTAGCGAGGAAATAGAGTTTTTCCTTACTACGGTGTCGGGACACCGCGGTAAGGAATCTAGGGGAACGCATCGTGGATGCTAACTTTTTCAGGATGTCACGTGGTCTTAGTACGGTGTCCTTGGATAAAACGCACGGTGTCTTCCTTCCAGGGGTTACACGGAGAAAAGTAGGGGTTCGTACGGCCCGGGTGAAGCTCAGCTACCACGGTGAGAAGGCAGATCACACGTCCCGTGTTAGCTAGTTCATGCGTTCTCCGCCTGGTTCGCGGTAATCGCACGGTGTTAGGACACCGTGCTGAGGCCGACCGTGGTAAGGAAAAACTCTCTAATGAATGAGTTTGCTAGGAAAAAAACAGAAAAATCGATATTTCACCGTTTTTTCCGTTTTCTGGAAAACGCAGACTACATACGAGGTGGCAACGTTCAGAATTTGATTCAGCACATAAATATATCGTCGGTCCCGTGCAAGAGTGAGCTATCTCGAAAAAATGCCATTTTGAGTTTTTTGCATGAATCATCTTCAAAATCCACCTACTTTCACTGTGCAAGGCCGTATCACGTTTACCTGAACGGAACACCGCTAGATTGGGTTGGGGTGACGGTACCATCTTGGATTTGAGAGAGGACACACAGTGCAAGAAGGTAACATCTCAGTTGAGTCACGTGTTCCTACGGGAGTGGTGTTTTCGTTCGGTGCAAGAGTGTATCATCACAGGATAATCCGGCGGTAAGCAGCATTTTCGTTCCTTTTTTTGTGTAAGACAGAGCTAGCAAGTGATGGCTCTGTTTAGGAGAACGGGTGAAGTTATTTTTCAGTAGTTTTTTCTGTTGAATAGAGAGTCAACCAGTGATATCTCTTTCTTGTTCAAAAAATCGCGGAATCTGAGGAGAATCTTTCCGTTCAATAATGAGTCAACCTTTGATGGCCCTCCTTTGCCGTGAAATCTTCAGTCAGATTTGCGTTGGTCCGTGTTATAAATGGAAATATCCCTCTCTTGATCGATAACTTATAGAATTTGAGAAGAATCATTCCGTTCAATTCCGAGCCAACCTTTGATAGCTCTCTTTTGGTGTAAAGTCATCAGTCTTACTCGCTTTGTTAAATTGAGTAATTCACCAATAATGTGCCCTTCCTTGTAGTATTTCGTACCACAGAGATGACCAGGGGTCGGAAGCTGGTTGAATTGGCAATCGCAGCAAAGACCGAGTTTAATGCAGCCTCAGGATCTCGGACGAGTTTGAAGAAAGCTACTGAGTCCCCTTATGCCCCTACCCTCACCACAAACCACCAAGAAGTTGCTGTTTCCTCTCAAGGTAGATCCATCAAGTTAATGTATTCTTCAGAACATCGCCAGCACAGCTCGTTGAGAAGAATTTTACATTCTGCTCATTTCTCATTTTCAGACAGTGCCAAGAAGTGTGAGGGTGGTGATCAACGTGGAACTGAGATTAATTCAATCCCTCCTCTCGCAACAAAAAGAAGGTAGGTACTGCTTTTCTGGGTAGATCCAAAATGTCTTTTGGAAAGATGAACATTGCTTTTGTCACTGGTAGGTACGTACGAGTATTTTTTCACTTAGGTACCTTTTTCTAACTTCTAGATGCCGCCAACGTGCAGGACAGCAGCCAGTCTTCCTTATCCAATCCTAACTTCCCACTACCGTTCTTTTCTGGTTACAACATTCAGGAAGGCTCCGAACCTCAAATGGATATTCCTCACACTCCAGGTAGATCCAAATGTCTTTTTAAAAACCAAACTAACTATTCTTATGTATAGTAAAATGATTTCACCGGCCTGTTCTCACCTTTCAGATGCTCCAAAAGTCCAGGATGGTGATCAACCTTCAATAGACTTTTTCAACTCTCATCTCACAACAAATGACCAAGATGATGATAATGATGCATCATCTCCAGGTAGATGCAAGTTTCATATTTTAGAAAACGTTACCAACTATTTTAATTGTATTTTCTAGGTGTGGTATGGTAATGATACTTGTTTGCGGTTTTCATTTTCAGTACCTTCTAACGTCCAAGATGCTGATGAATCGATTTCTACACCTCCTCCCCACACAGATGGTACTGCTCACCATTTCTCATTCCAAGGTAACTGCAAATTTCAACTAGGTATTTACCAAGAATTAACCAGGCATCCAAGGCAACACGTTGCTCTCATAGTTTGCTGTTGATGAAAACTTATTGAGTAGTGTTATTCTAAAAAATAAATTTAATTGCAGAAGTCTCAGCTCATGGTAGTCGTCTCCAGCTGACATCCACGCGACGGTCAGCGTCAACAAGCTCATCTTCCTCTTCAAGATCGTCCTCGTCCTCTGGTTCTTCTTCATCCTCAAGCTCGTCCTCCTCAAGCACCAGTTTCGATGATACTTCAGGGGATCCTAATTTTTCAGCATCTTCTTCTTCTGAACACTCTGAAAACGAAACAGTACCACCACCAGAGAAGAAGATGAGGACCATTCCAGCTCCTCCTGATGAAACACCTCAGAAGACTGGCCGGAAACAGAAAAGTAACCCTCAGAAATGGAAGAGAAACGTTTCAAAGGCTTTGAGGAACAGTGGAGCAAGTTATGCATCAATAGCTGTTAGAACCAATCCTGATGGTACCAAAGAAAAATTCGTTAAGTCGAGGGAAGAAAAAAAGGTACAGCCACCCTGTAAAGAGAAATGTCGTTTTAAATGTCCAGCCAAAATAAACGAAGAAAAACGCGAGAACATCTTCACGGAATATTGGAAACTGTCAGATCTTCATTTGCAAAGATTATTCTTGATTAACTGTGTTTCCACCATCAATCCTGAATACCGGTGCGTGCGAATTGGTCGTCAACCAAGGGCTCTCAATAATGCATATCATTTCACTATTGATGGAGAAAAAGTTCGGGTGTGCAAATATTTTTTAGTCGCCACTCTGAACATCAGCATTCGTACTCTCAATACTGCTTTACAAAAGAAAAGTGACAAAATTTGCGGCATCGTTAAGCCAGATCGTGAAGACACGCGTTCGAGAGCACATCAACTCGATACCTCGACTCGAAAGCCACTATTGTTGATCTGAATCCAAAAAGGAGTTCATCGAAGGAGGTAAGACTATTGCGGATCTCTATCGTGATTACGTCAAAATCCAGGAAGAGTCTGGCCAAGAATACGTTAAGTACTCCATGTACTCGGCTATTTTCAGCAGTGAATTCAACATAGCTTTCCACCGGCCAAAGAAAGATCAGTGCAATTTTTGTTTGGGCTACCAGAACGCCACTGAAGATGAAAAAGCACAGCTCCAAGAAAAATAAGAGCAGCATCTGAATGAAAAACAAATGGCAAGAATGGAAAAGGATGCTGATAAAGCATCGGATAAAATCGTTACAGTTTTTGACCTACAAGCTACTCTTCCTTGTCCACAAGGAGATTCTTCGGCGTTTTACTACGTATCCAAATTGAACGTATATAATTTCACTATGTACGAGCTGAAGTCCACACAGACATATTGCTACACCTGGCATGAAGGCCAAGCTAATCGGGGTGCTAATGAAATTGGTACTTGCATCTGGATGTACCTGGAACACCTAAACAATAGCATTACGACTCCGGTCGATGTCGTCTTTTACAGCGATAATTGCGCAGGGCAGCAAAAAAATCGATTCATTTTTGCCTTGTACTTGTTTGCCGTATGGCAGCTAAAAAACGTTAAGTCCATTTCCCATAAATCTCTCGTTACTGGACACACTCAAAATGAAGGAGACTGTGTTCACTCTGTAACAGAACGAGCTATAACAAAGTACAGAAAATCGTCTCCCATCTATGTCCCTGAGAACACACACAATTATCAAGCAGGCCAAGAAGACAGGACCAAGATACGTTGTCAAGCAAATAGATTACTCCGAAATTTCCGGTTTAAAAAAGCTGACAGACGATTTGAAAATTAAGGAAGCCCTATTGAATGAAGATGGGGAACGGGTACCAATTGCCGAAGTCTCTGTGATCAAGACTCAGAAAGATGAACCAGGGCTTCTCCGGTACAAAACATCTTTCGCCCAAGAAAATTTCAAGACGATAGATATTGGTAATCAGAAACGCCGCCAAAAAACACCTGCATTTCCTTTACCGACCGAATTGACGATGGCCTACAATAAAAAAACGGGTATTACAAATTAAAAAAAAATCAGTCATGCAGCATGACTTAATGAGCGAATTTTCAAAGAAATATTCGAATTAATGGCTATGGTTTTGAATAAAGGAAAACTTCGGTCTAAAATTTGGTTTTCTATGTATATTCTCTTCGTATTTATTATAATTTGTACGTTTTGTCCATCCTGATTCTACCGTTTGTTTATTACGTAATTGTACTAAGTGCTTATTTATTTGATCGCTGTGGGTAAATTCAAGGAGTTGTACTAATCGTTTGCCTCCCCCTTTTTTGCTTCGAACTCTCGTCTTCAATTAATACTTCTCACATTTTTCAATCTGACCACTCTAAGGGGGTGGGGGTAAGAGTTTAAAGATTATCCTAGTTTTGGGTAATTTTTGCGCACTTTAAATGCTCTAATTTAAGAACGGATTTAGATATCTAAAATCCGATTTCACTATCGTGTTCAGCGTGCAAAAACCTTTAAAATGAGGGGTCACTTGTTAGAAAATAACATTTTGGGGATTTTTGGGTAATTTTTGCGCACTTTAAATGCTCTAATTTGAGAACGGATCAAGATATCTAAAATCCGATTCCACCATCGTGTTCAGCGTGCAAAAACCTTTAAAATGAGGGGTCACTTGTTGGAAAATAACATTTTGGGGATTTTTGTGTAATTTTTGCGCACTTTAAATGCTCTAATTTGAGAACGGATCAAGATATCTAAAATCCGATTCCACCATCGTGTTCAGCGTGCAAAAACCTTTAAAATGAGGGGTCACTTGTTAGAAAATAACATTTTGGGGATTTTTAGGTAATTTTTGCGCACTTTAAATGCTCTAATTTGAGAACGGATCAAGATATCTAAAATCCGATTCCACCATCGTGTTCAGCGTGCAAAAACCTTTAAAATGAGGGGTCACTTGTTGGAAAATAACATTTTGGGGATTTTTGGGTAATTTTTGCGCACTTTAAATGCGCCAAAACCCTCCTTAGAGTAGGCCAATTTCGCCCATCTTCGAACTTAGCCTTTCGATTGCCAAGATAGATTTTTTGTGCAAATTTGAGCTGTTTATCTCAATTCTATCGAGAGTTATCGTCTGGAGTGACACATATATAAATAAATATATAAATATATATATATATATATACATATAAAAAAGTGTTAAATTTCAGGAATCGTTTTAGAATGGTCTGAAACGGATTTCTATGAAGAAAATTTCCAAAAATTTATATTATTTAAATTTCGAAGCCATTGCAATAGCTTCATTTTCTTTGAAAATTCGCTAAAAAAGAAGCCTTGCTCTCACTCTTCGAGAAAAAAAGTAATGGGGTAGCTGTTATGCCCCAATGCTACAAGGATTTTTTCAAAAATTTGTGACAGACATTTTGTAGAATGTCCCTATGTAGAATTTTGTCCCTATGTAGACATTTTGTAGAATGTCCCTTTCTTCGTTCATTTTTCTTTTCTGAAGTATCTTTGCTAAGTTCGAGATAGTTTAAAAAAAATGTTTTTGATGGCATCTTGGAGCGAATTCCCAGAGACAGTGCCTCACACTAGTCACACAAGCTCTCACTAGTCATCAAGTAATTTATATATTATTCGACTGATGATTCCTTTTCATTGTGATGACGTCAAAGTTTACTTGAAGTTATTTTGTAAAAATATAGTTTTTTTACGAGTTTATGTTCAAATAGTGCCTTGCATTATCTTTGAAATCCCTGAAGTAATTTCATGCAAAAGAGGATTATCTTGGTTTTTGTCCATAAATTGGTCAGATACACGTTGAGTCGTAGTATCAAGGGGAAAAAACCTCTGGGAATCGATAGGAGAGTCCTATAAGATGATTTTTTGAAAATTTCAGCTCAATTAGGCAATGCAGTTAGGAAATATCGAGAAAACTGAGAAGCAAAAACTTTGAACAGCTGTCCTGAAAAGTTACGTTTTTCGAGATAGCTCACTCTTGCACGGGGCCGACGATATATGCATTTCAAAGTGCACATATACAGAACCGTTCAGACAAAAACTTAACACGATTTTTTAATGGGATTGCTCTTTTCGAACCCCTGTTGACTGGACCATTTGGTTGTAACAGTGGGATCGGGCTAAGGCGTGTATGGACAGGTCCTCTCTACTCGCCTTGGGATCCGGCTGATATTATGGTTGAAGCTCCGGTAATATGTTTTTTCCCTTCGCCCACCCAGCGGTGGAGTGGAAGTAACAGGACTTAAGGACGAATGCCAAGGTCGACGCGGGAAGGAGGACCAATAACAGAAGACAGGTCCCCTCCACCAAACCATCGCACCCCTCACCAACACAATCAAAACAACAGGAACAAAACTCTACAGCTCAGGGATTATTCAAATACACGAACCTTACGCACTGCCCCAGTGTTTACTGGAATCGGGTAGTGTGATTGAGTTGAGGGTAAACCACGTTCCAGTGTAAAGTAAGTATATCTACGTTCATCGAACGACGTTTTTGTGAGTCCGGCTTTAAAATGGCATAGTCAGATTTATTATACTTTTACTAAACGAGAAATCAGTGTTTTAATGTAAAACACGTTACAAATTATTATTCCGAGGTCCATTACTTTTCTCCATAGATCCCCCCTCCCCTTCTGCCACTTAGTTCCTATTTATTAGCGTAAGATAGTGAACTAGCACGTCTTTCTTATGGTGAATACCTTCCTACCAACACACACACACTCACACACTCACTCACACACACACACACACACACACACACACACACACACACACACACACACACACACACACACACACACACACACACACACACACACACACACACACACACACACACACACACACACACACACACACACACACACACACACACAGACGCCACATGAAGCAGAGATTAAAGGAATCATAACGGGTTCATCTCCAATATATTGTCGAGCAAGCATTGCACGAGGCCTTACAGCTGACCAAAATGTCAAGTTTTCCCTTCTTATTTGTCGGGCTGCTGAATACGAGGAAAATACTCAGAAAGCTTTTGGACCAACAGTTTCTGATAGGCCCCTCAATTTAAAGCTGAGACCATCGTTTTTAAGACGTTGTTCCTTAACTACGTTCTTCCAGCTGTAAAACAAACGAGACGTACTTACTTGAATAAAATGTCAACGAAAAATTAACCCAGTACGAAAATGGGAATTAATGGATAGATATGAATTTAAGTGAACAGGTATGTAAATAATAATATGGTAAAATCTATGATTTTTTGCAATTATTTGCATTCGACGCACCGTGACAATGCAATAGAATAGATAACGATTAAGAAACCATGATATTATGTACATACTGTTAAATTAAGTATTGTGAGAAAATAACTTATTTACGAATCAAACAAACTTTCTTCATGATATACCTGTTTATGATCATATATCGGATTGAGATTATAAATATCACATGGGGCTACCACATGGAAATACCACATTATAGGTAGGTAACATAAAATAACTACTCATCATACCTATGTATTTATGTGGGTAGTGCGGTAATTATGATGCGGTAGGCGGTTAGCCGCATAACTTCTGCCGCGACCTGTCAGCGGGTACTAAGAACAGGGGAGAAGCCGAAAGTTATGGGCCCCTGCCTTTTGGATAAAGATGGGACGACGTAGCGGATTTTATCGTTGGCGACCGCGATAAGATCGCCCAGTATGTCAAGAAAACCAAGGACTTAAGCACTCCTAAATCTACAACTGCTAATAATATGAATACAACACTAATGAAAGAAAAACTAAACCTTTTGGAACGCAACGGAACTACGATATTATCAAATTGGGTACAAGAGTCACTTTTCTCATAATACAATTCACTACCACTCAGACTGCAATCTTCAAAAGAACTCCCCATTTCCTTGAAATATCCCAACTTTTCAACCGGTTGATTGTCTTTTTTCTCAACTGATATCCGGATGTTTCATCAATCATCGACCATACTTTTGGTTTATTATTCTGTGCATAATACACCTATGTATTCGCTCAGCAAAAAATTTTTATAACACCCCCTCAAAATTTTTTTCTTTTCCGTTTCAAGGTGCGTAGATTCCAAAAATGCAATGTCCGTCCGCCGTCCGCCGTATCACGTGTACAGGCTTCATTTTCGGTGTAAAAAATTCGTTCTTTCGCGCACATGCTCCATTTGGGCCCTAGTTGTGTCCCGAAACTTTTCAGCCCGATCGGAATATACCCAGGGGTGTTGTGAGTGAAAATGTGTGCAAAAATAGGTACTTTTTGCGTTTTAGCAACATGTTAGTAACGTGAGCTTTTGAAATATATTTTTCCATGTTTTTGGGAACGAGAAGACCGAATATGAAGTCGATGTTGACCAAAGAGTGGAAAATTGAGTTCTACCAGATGTTCAGCTCACAAAATTGATTTTTTATGACTCAAAAACCTGAGAAATCGTCTGAAATCACAACCAGTTTGTGGAATAACAGTGGGAAAAGTGTCACACGTGGATCAACACGATTAAATGACACTACCAATGATCAAAGATAATTTGAAAAGAAAAAACGCTGCAAAGTCCTTGTCACATGGGTTTATTATTCTACTGGACATACCTACAGACATGTTGGCTGTTTATTTATTGTTTCTTTCATATAAAATAATTGAAATAGCTATCTCTGGTGGTTTCCACCAATTTCGGCCCCCAAAACACGAATAAGGTACCTACGCTTTTTTTTTTTTTTTTAAATAAATTATCTCTGATCATTGATAGAACCATTTTATCGTCTTGATCCACCTATTGACTCTTTTTCCAGTGTTATTCTACAAATTGACGGTGATTTCAGACGATTTCCCAGGTTTTTGACTCATAAAAAATCAATTTCGGGAGCTGAACATCTGGTAGAACCTCAATTTTCTATTCTTTGGTCAATATCGACTTCATATTCGGTCTTCTCGTCCCCAAAAACATGAAAAACTATACTTTAAAAGCTCATGTTACCAACATGTTGCTCAAACGCAAAAAGTACCTATTTTTACACACATTTTCACTCATAACTCCCCTGGGTATATTCCGATCGGGCTGAAAAAATTCGGGACACAACTAGGGCCTAAATGGAGCATGTGTGCGAAAGAACGATTTTTTTAGACCGAAAATGAAGCCTGTACACGTGATACGGCGGACGGCGGACGGCGGACGGACATTGCATTTTTGGAATCTACGCACCTTGAAACGGAAAAGAAAAAAGTTTGAGGGGGTGTTATACAAATTTTTGCTGAGCGAATACATAGGGGTATTATTCACAGAATAATAAACCAAAAAACGCTGCAAAGTCCTTGTCACATGGGTTTATTATTCTATCGGAGTTCTAGAGATTCTCGTTGGCTGTTCATTTATGGTTTCTTTCATTCACAATAATTGAAATAGCTATTTTTGATGATTTCCACCAATTTTGGCCCCCAAAACATGAAATAGGTACGCTTTTTTTCTTTTTTTTCCCAGATCATATTTGATCATTGGTAGTGCCATTTAATGGTCTTGATTCACCTGTTTACATTTTGTCTAATGTTATTATACACATTGATGGTGTTTTCAGACAATTTTCCAGGTTTTTGACTCATAAAAAAAATTTTGGGAGCTGAACATTTGGTAGAACTCAATTTTCCACTCTTTGGCCATAATCGACTTCATATTCGGTTTTCTCGTCCCCAAAAACATGGAAAACGATATCTCAGAAGCTCATGTTACCAACATGTTGCTAAAACGCAAAAAGTACCTATTTTTACACACATTTTCACTCATAACACCCCTGGGTATATTCCGATCGGGCCGAAAAGTTTCGGGACACAACCAGGGCCCAAATGGAGCATGTGTGCGAAAGAACGATTTTTTTAGACCGAAAATGAAGCCTGTAGACGTGATACGGCGTACGGCGGACGGACATTGCATTTTTGGAATCTACGCACCTTGAAACGAAAAAGAAAAAAGTTTGAGAGGGTGTTATAAAATTTTTTTGCTGAGCGAATACATAGGTGTATTATTCACAGAATAATAAACCAAAAGGAGCGTACTTAATTCGTGTTTTAGGGGCCAAAATTGATGGAAACCACCGGAAATAGCTATTTCAATTATTTTACATGAAAACAACAATTAATGAACACATTTCTGTAGGTGTGTTCAATAGAATAGTAAACCCTTGTATAAGGACTTAGCAGCGTTTTTCTGTAGTAGCTTCTCGAGATTTGTAGTAGGTACATATTCGGGTCGTGTCGCTAACACTGTATGTCAACCAGAGGTGGGAACGACTTTTGGTTTATTATTCTGTGAATAATACACCTATGTTTTCGCTCAGCAAAACATTATTATAACACCCCCTCAAAATGTTTTCTTTTCCGTTTCAAGGTGCGTAGATTCAAAAAACGCTGCAGAGTCCTTGTCACATGGGGTTTATTATTCTACAGAAATGTTGGCTGTACATTTATTGTTTGTTTCATGTGAAATAATTGAAATAACTATTTCTGATGGTTTCCACCAATTTTGGCCCCCAAAACACAAATTAGGTAGGTACGATTTTTTTTTTTTTTTTCAAATTAACTTTGATCATTGGTAGTGCCATTTAATCGTCTTGATCCACGTGTTGACACTTTTTCTAGTGTTATTCTACAAACTGATGGTGATTTCAGACGATTTCGCAGGTTATTGACTCATACAAAATCAATTTTGGGAGCTGAACATCTGGTACAACCTCAATTTCCCACTCCTTGGCCAAAATCGACCTCATATTCGATCTTCTCGTCCCCAAAAACATGGAAAACGATACCTCAAAAGCTCATGTTACCAACATGTTGCTAAAACGCAAAAAGTACCTATTTTTACACACATTTTCACTCACAACACCCCTGGGAATATTCCGATCGGGCTGAAAAGTTTCGGGACACAACTAGGGCCCAAATGGAGCATGTGTGCGAAAGAATGACTTTTTTAGACCGAAAATGAAGCCTGTAGACGTGATACGGCGGACGGCGGACGGACATTGCATTTTTTGAATCTACACACCTTGAAACGGAAAAGAAAAAAGTTTGAGGGGGGGTTATAAAAATTTTTTGCTGAGCGAATACATAGGTGTATTATTCAGGGAATAATAAACCAAAACGCTGCAACGTCCTTGTCACATGGGTTTATTATTCTCCTGGACATACCTACAGAAATGTTGGCTGTTCATTTATTGTTTCTTTCATGCGTAATAATTGAAATAGCTATTTCTGATGGTTTCCATTAATTTTGGCCCCTAAAACACAAATTAGGTACGCTCCTTCTTTTTTTTTTTTTTTTTTTTAAATAACTATCTTCGATCATTGGTAGTGCCATTTAATCGTCTTGATCCACGTGTTGACACTTTTTCAAATGTTGTTATACAAACTGATGGTGATTTCAGACGATTTCCCAATTATTTCACTCATAAAAAATCAATTTTGGGAGCTGAACATTTGGTAGAACTCAATTTTCCACTCTTTGGTCAACATCGACTTCATATTCGGTCTTCTCGTTCCCAAAAACATGGAAAATGATATCTCAGAAGCTCATGCTACTAACATGTTGCTAAAACGCAAAAAGTACCTATTTTTGCACACATTTTCACTCACAACACCCCTGGGTATATTCCGATCGGGCTGAAAGGTTTCGGGACACAACTAGGGCCCAAATGGAGCATGTGTGCGAAAGAACGAATTTTTTAGACCGAAAATGAAGCCTGTACACGTTATACGGCGTACGGCGGACGGACATTGCATTTTTGGAATCTACGCACCTTGAAACGGAAAAGAAAAAAGTTTGAGGGGGTGTTATAAAAATTTTTTGCTGAGCGAATACATGGGTGTATTATGCACAGAATAATAAACCAAAAGGAGCGTACCTAATTTGTGTTTTAGGGGCCAAAATTAATGGAAACCATCAGAAATAGCTATTTCAATTATTAAGCATAAAAGAAAGAATAAATGAACAGCCAACATTTCTGTAGGTATGTCCAATAGAATAATAAACCAATGTGACAAGGACTTTGTATAGCGTTTTTCCGTCTTATGGTTTATTCTATGAATAATACACCTATGTATTAGCTCAGCAAACAATTTTTATAACACCCTTCAAAATTTTTTCTTTTGCGTTTCAAGGTGCGTAGATTCAGAAAATGCAATGTCCGTCCGCCGTCCGCCGTACGCCGTATTACGCATAACTATTTCAATTTCGGTCTAAAAAATTCGTCCTTTCGCACACAGGCTCCGTTTGGGCCCTAATTGCGTCCCGAAATTTTGCAGCCCGATCGGAATATACCCAGGGGTGTTATGGGTTAAAAATGGGTATAAAAATAGGTATTTTTTGTGATATTTGTGTTTGAGTAGCATGAGCTTTTGAGGTATCGTTTTCCGTGTTTATTAGGACGAGAAGACCGAATATGAAGTTGATTGTGACCAAACTGTGGAAAATTGAGGATCTAGCGAAGTTTCAGCTTTAAATTTACGTGGAATTTTGGTCTAAAATCGTCGTTCTTCCGCACACAGTTTGGTTCCCATTTTGGAACACATTCGGTTCTTAGTTGTGCTCCAAAGCTCGGCAGCCCGATCGGAATACACCCAGGGGTGTCATGGGAGAAAAATGGGTCTAAAAATAGGGGTTTTCCAGGTTTTCTTGAGGTTTTAGTGAACATGAGCTTGTGAAGTATCGTTTCCCATGTTTTTTAGGGCGAGAAGACCGAATATGAAGTCGATTTAGACCAAAGAGTGAAGAATTGGGATTGTAGCGAAGGTTAAGCTCCCGAAATTCATTTTTTATGAGTCAAAAACCTGGGAAATTGTCTGAAATCACCTAAATTTGTATAATGACACTAGAAGTACTACTAGCAGGTGAATCAAGACTATTAAATGGTACTATGAATGTTCAAAAATAATCTGGGGAAAAAAAGGAGAAAAAAGGAGCCGAGGTCGTGTTTTTGGGGGCCAAAATTGGTGGAAACCATCTAAAATAACTGTTTCAGTCACTGCGCATGAAATAAACAATAAATGAACAGCCAACATTTCTGTGGGTATGTCCGGTAGAATAATAAACCAATGTGATTAGGACTTTGCAGCGTTTTTTAGGTGGTTGCGTTTTTACCGCCCAGTATTTAAAGAAGCAGAGTAATCGGTGTTTCTTGCCAGAGGGTATAATATCGCATCTTGACTCCTCCATCCCATCCTTCGAGACCGCCTCCCGTTATACCCGTACAAGACGGAGGGGTCCATTATCGCGTGTGATAAGTCGACAAGAGCTCTCAGGGCTCCCAACGTTCACAAGGACGTACTGTAAGTAACAAGGCTGTTAATTGTGATAGACCGCCAACTTCCCCGTCCTCGTACAAAGAATGCGCGGTGGAATGCTACCACGGACTTATCGAACTGTCCCCGGGAACGAAAACTCTCCAGTGGTCGTAATCCAACACTTAGGGCCGAATTCATAGTCCTGACTCAAGTAAGGAAATGCTTTATCTTATTTCGTTTCCATAGACACTACTCTGTGAAGTAAAGGAAAATCTTTAATTAAGTCAAAATGTTTCCTTTACTTTATAAAGCTAAGAAGATTCTTTACTGAAGTCAAAATTATTACGGTATTTACAGTATTACAGAATTACAGTTTCATAAAAATCGCGCGGGGTTCAATAATTCAACCATTAATCACCTATTTGTAGTTATTCATGAAGCATTATGTGTAAATAATAAACCGTTGTGTAATAATTTACCAGTAAGTATAGATCTGCGTATATCACTGTTTTCTGTGGTCAGTACCTACCCTCGTGCCCCCCCCCCCCCTCCACGAAAGCCCTAAACTGAGTATTGGAGCCAACCCGGGAATTAAATTTCATAAAAATGCGCGGTATTCAGTAATCCGATCATTAATTATTTGTTGTTATTCATGAAGCATAACGTGTGTTCAAGTTATGCTACCAAAAGTGCCTATCAACAAAATCAAAACAGCCATCATTTTTCCAATGAAATATTATCACAGAACAACCAATTCGACTTCATACAGCCATCCGTGATTATAATCAGGTGCTCCCTAGTGATGTCATCTGGGCCAGATTTGTGCCGTTTGATTCACGATCATGTTGACGAAGCTTTTCGGTGCAAACGAACGGCTGGTCTTACAATACTCCGGGTGGTCTCAAAAAATGCTTTAGTTCAAAATCAGTTTGAAAACGCAAAAAAAAACCATACGCTTCTACTGAAAGTTTTCGAGCTACGGCGTTCTGAAAACGTCAACTATTTTTCACCTCTTAGAGATGACTGGCAGTAACGCCGAGCTTGGCGGACCAACTAGACCCCAAACGGGACCGACAAACCAAATTTCATTAATTGCGGTTCATGGTAATTAAGCAAAGTGCGAAGTACGACGGACGGACAGAAATTCGGATCCTACATACCTTAAAACGGAAACCATAAAATTTGGAGGGGGGGGGGGGGGTTAATTTTTAATTTTTTTTTTTCATGCTCGTTTCCAAAGGTTCATTATTGAAATAATAAACCAAAAGGGGAGTTTTCTGCAAAAGGTCGAGTAGTCCTGAAATGTTGGTATGTTGTCTAGGATACCTAGCTGTTTGTTGAAAAATTCAAAGTTTCCATAAAAATGCTCCCTGGGCGCAGCCACCTTGAAAAAATCGTCGATTTTCGGCAACTGTTAACTCCTTTCCGGTGCATTATTTCTCTCTTTGACTCCGTATACAAAGTTGTAGAGTATTTGGGACATCGTATCAAAACAAAAAACCTAAATACTTGGGAAAAGAAACGCGAATGCCGAGAACGATGACACTGAAAAGATGACAGAAATAAAAAGAGAACAGTACAAACGAACAATAAGGAAATGCCTAAGGTACCTTTCCACGTACCACAGTTTTTTCTACTTATTTAGGCCCGGAAATAAACATTTTTATTTACTTATTGTCTATGCAATAGGAGTGAAGGAAATGCTAAAGGACGACTTAAGCATTTGCATTATCACTGCCTATGAATAGCCCAAGTGGACGTTGCTTCCTTATTTGTTCACTCAAGCATTTACTTGTAATAAAGTGAGGACTATGAATACCGCCCTAAGTCTTCGAATTTGTTGTATCTGTACATTGAGTTCACTAACTTCATCCAGGATTAGATTTTACGCCGTTCGCGACATCTATGTGCCACATGAAGTAGCAATTAAAGGAATCATAACGGGTTCATCTCCAATATATTGTCGAGCAAGCATTGCACGAGGCCTTACAGCTGACCAAAATGTCAAGTTTTCCCTTCTTATTTGTCGGGCTGCTGAATACGAGGAAAATACTCAGAAAGCTTTTGGACCAACAGTTTCTGATAGGCCCCTCAATTTAAAGCTGAGACCATCGTTTTTAAGACGTTGTTCCTTAACTACGTTCTTCCAGCTGTAAAACAAACGAGACGTACTTACTTGAATAAAATGTCAACGAAAAATTAACCCAGTACGAAAATGTGAAGTAATGGATAGATATGAATTTAAGTTAACAGGTAAATAAATAATAATATTTATTTATTTATTTATAATATGGAAAAATCTATGTTTTGTTGCGATAATGTGTATTCTCCATGGGGAAAACTAGACTTCTCGAGGCGTTGCATAAAAATTGGGCTCCGAAGGGAGAGGGAGATGTAGTAAGGTGTGAAGGTGGTGGTCGTGGGAGGGGGCATGTGGAATGATCCGTCACGGAGCAGATGATGGGACGTAGCGGCCCAACGGTTCTCTTTGAATAGGGACGAGGAGAACGAGGCGATTCAGTGACAACGGCCGCCGAATAGACAGCAAACCTTTTAGTCGTCGACGCCGCCCAGGAAATTAGCAAGGGACAGCTCTCTCCACTCCCCGATCCACCCATACTTGGGCCGAATTAGAAGAAAGCAAAATTATAGACCACCTCAGGAGGATTTTTCCTAACCACAATGGAACACACGACGTTCAGCGAATATTCGAAGAAAATACGCTATGTACCTACTGCAATAGGTAGGTCCACAATTTTGAGTGCAGGATTATTTGTAATTTTGTTGGTTAATTTCCATTTCAGATTGTTCTGAATCCATCAGTAGCTTTCCACTCCCCTCCACCAGTGCAAACGTGTTGTAAAAATTTACCAGCAAAGAAAACTCAAGGCGAGTGGAGAGAGGAAAAGAAAAACCTCTCTCGACACGCCTTCCAGAAAACCCCATCGCCGCAAGGGTTGATAAATGGATGCCACTACATATTTAGTCATGAATAGACGCACAATGGTCTAGGGGTGGCCGAAAACCCTAAATTTTCATTTAAAGAAGAAAAAAAGAAAACAAAAATTTTTACTATTGAATCTACTTTTAGAATACTTGAATAAAACATGCGATGCTACATACCAACTAATAGGGGGGAAGCCGAAAGTGGTGGGCCCTGGCATTAATGGGTAGAGATGGGACGGCGCGGGGCGGTCCCCGTCAGGCGATTTTATCGTTGTAGACCGCGATAAAACCGCCCAGTGTGTCAAGCAGAGACGGGAACGACTTTTTTCCGCGTTTCTTCGGCGGATGCGTTTATACCACCCAATGTTTCATGAGACTCACCACCCCTGGTAAGAGCAGCGAGTGCTACGACTACTTCCTACATAATCCTTACGTACCTTCCTAATGGCTCACACTCCCTCCAACCATGGCATCCTTACTTCTACGCATCCGTTCTCCCCTGATGCCCCGACTGGCCTCACGCCTTCTTCTTAACATAAATGAACTGTCTAATTCATATAAATGACGATCACAAAAAAGAAATGAAAAAAAAAAAATAAATAAATAAATTTAAAAAAACCACAGTCATGCAGCATGGCTATAAGAGCGAATTTTCGAAGTTTTCGGCATCTTCCTCCTCCGCCTAAAATTTTCTGAAAATTAATTTTCGGCCAATGTTTTCCCAACTTGATACCATACAAAATTAAAACAGGAGTAGTTTTACGCAAAGTAAAATTTGGGGTGGAAGGAGGGGGAGGGGGAAATCAAAAATGTTTTGAATACCAGAAGAGTAGGTATTGGGTACATAACAAATTTTTTGTTCCATTTTTTGCCGAGTAACACCTCGGTTTGTAGATTTTCCAACGCTGAACACGATGGTGAAGTCAGAATTGCGATATCCCATTCCCTTATCAGATTAGAGCAGACGAACCAGGAAGAACATCTCAAGAAATAACCACGTTCCTTCATCTTCAAAGTGCTCCAGTTTGAGAATGGAATGAGATATCGCAATTCTGATTTCACCATCGTGTTCAGCGTACAAAAACCTTTAAAATGAGGTGTCACTTGTCAGACTTTTTCATTTTGGGAATTTATGGGTAATTTTCCCCCCCTAAAACTCCCCAAAACTCCCCCTTAGGGTGACCCGATTCTGCTCATCTTCGAACTTAGCCTGTCGATTGCCAAGACAGATTTTTCGTGCAAATTTGAACTTTTTATCTCGATTCATTCGAGAGTTATCGTCTGGAATGACACATACATATATAAATATATAAATATATATATAAATATATAAATATATAAATATATATATATATACATATAATTTTTGGTGTCTTTCGGCAGGGAATTCAGGATGGTCTGAAACGGATTTTGGTATAAAAATCTTTCGGAAATTCGAGTTTTAAAAATTTTGGACCGAGAACAATAGCTTCCTTTTCTTCGAAAATTCGCTAAAATGAAATGGTCAATGATGAAATTTTTAATATCATAATAATTGAAAATTGCAAAAATGGCATAGTTGGAGACGCCGTTGGTACCGAAACAACTCGAAGTATGACAAGACGCGCGTCCCAAGATCGATAAGTTCGCGCGAAGAGGCAAAAACTTGCGCGAAGGGGCAAGAGGCGAATTCGCAAGTTTTCGCCTCTTCGCCTCCAGTGGACGGACAGCGTTACAGATAGCATACGGTAACCAACTGAGAGTCTATGGAGTCTCCATTATTTCATAACGGGGTATGTAAGGCGTCTCGAGGGGACTTGAAACTCGTAAAGGCTCAAATGTATGTCACAACAGCAGAAGAACGTTAGTTCTCGCTCTCATAGCGCGACTCTTAATGAGCTAAAACTACTCAACGGTCCCAGCTATATTAATCTTCCTTTGAAGAACACTAATTCGGTGAGTGGCCGATGTTTAGCTCGTGATTTATGACTCAGCTGTTATCGCGACGGGGGGGGGGGGGGGGGGGTCATAATGTAACTGCTATAGCAGACACGTAGACGGTCCTAGATATCTGGGAGGTGGCATCTCAAGCAGGCCAACTACTAACTGTAAATCAAGGCATGACGATGCTGGGTGGCTGGAAACACCATCCCACTACAGCTACGGATTTTTCAATATCAACTCCGTCACTGGAAACGTGTCATTCTAGAGCAGCCCGAAAAAAGAAAAAAAACTGCAAAGTCCTTGTCACATGGGTTTATTATTCTACTGGACACACCTACAGAAATGTTGGCTGTTCATTTACTGTTTCTTTCATGTGCAACAATTGAGATAGCTATTTTTGATATTTTCCACCAATTTTGGTCCCCAAAAACATGAATCAAGCTCGGCTTTTCTTTTACAGATTATCTTTGACCATTGATAGTACCATTTAATTGTACTGATCCACAAGTATACTACTTCTAGTGTTATTATACAAATTTCTGGCGATTTCAGAAAATTTCCCAGGTTTCTGACTAATAAAAAACGCTGCAAAGTCCTTGTCACATGGGTTTATTATTCTATTGGAGTTCTAGAGATTCTTGTTGGCTGTTAAATTTATTGTTTCTTTCATGTGGAATGGTTGAAATAGCTATTTCTGATGATTTCCACCAATTTTGGCCCCCAAAACATGAAATAGGTTCGCTTTTTTTCCAGATCATCTTTGATCATTGGTAGTGCCATTTAATGGTCTTGATTCACCTGTTTACACTTTTTCCAATGTTATTATACACATTGATGGTGATTTCAGACAGTTTTCCAGGTTTTTGACTCATAAAAAACGAATTTTGGGAGCTGAACCTTTGGTAAAACCTCAATTTCCGCGTCTTTGGTCAAAATCGACTTCATATTCGGTCTTCTCGTCCCCAAAAACATGGAAAAAGATACCTCAAAAGCTCATGTTACCAACATGTTGCTAAAACGCAAAAAGTACCTATTTTTACACACATTTTCACTCATAACACCCCTGGGTATATTCCGATCGGGCTGAAAAGTTTCGGGACACATCTAGGGCCCAAATGGAGCATTTGTGCGAAAGGACGAATTTTTTAGACCGAAAATGAAACCGGTACACGTGATACGGCGTACGGCGGACGGACATTGCATTTTTGGAAACTACGCACCTTGAAACGGAAAAGAAAAAATTTTGAGGGGGTGTTATAAAAATTTTTTGCTGAGCGAATGCATAGGTGTATTATTCACAGAATAATAAACCAAAACGAATTTTTGAAGCTGAACCTTCGTTACAATCTCAATTCGTCAATCTTCGGTCAAAATCAACTTAATATTCGGTCTTCTCGCCCTAAAAAAAACTTGGAAAACGGTTCCTCACAAGCTCATGTTCACTAAAACCTCAACAATTCCTGGAAAACCCCTATTTTCACACCCATAGAAAAAGAAAAACGGAGTTATTGAAAAATAGTCTATTTCCACTAATACACGAAAAACACTGTTATACCGGTTTCGGTGATCAAACCATCGTCAGTAACACACAATAACTGAAGGCATGTTGGAGAGGAGACCTTATATAGTCACAAAGTGAAATGTGGTCGATTGGGATTGGTTGTGAAAAAGAATGGTGAAGGGAACAGAGGGAGGGTGGTCGAATCTGATTGGTTGTGAAGAAGAATGGTGAAGGGAACAAAGGAAGGGGGGTCGATTCTGATTGGCCCAGGAAGAGAATGCCAAAAAGTGAAAGGAACATGAGGTGATAGGGAGGTGATGAGTTTGTGGGGAAGAGGGGTGGAACCAAGCTGTTACAGAAATGAATGCAATAATGGAGAAAAACTTAAAGGAACTACATCATTCAAAGATTTACCCAACTTATCACTCTTAATAATTTCGAATTTTTCAAGTACATCCAACATGCTCCCTTTTGGGCAAAAATGAAGATATTCAATGAACTGTCTGTCTGCAAGATCAAAATTGAAGCTATGACTGGATTCATTCAAGTGACGTGCAAAGGCCGAATCTCCCTTATTATCCCTGAAATCTTTTTCATGTTCCTTTATTCTTTCTCTAAACTTCCTACCAGTTTGACCACAATAGTCAAGCCCACAAGAACACTTTAATTTATAAACACCACTTTTATCTTGAACATTAATTTTATCTTTAACTGAACTTAATGAAGATTTGAGATTATGTTTAGTTTTATATCCTACTTTGAACCCTCTAGAAGTTAATATTTTACCAATTTTATCCGAAATTTTCCCGTAATACGGTATACTGATCCAAATTTTTTCCTCAGTCGTAGCTTCCCTAACTAGGTTTGAAACTCCTTCCCTACTCTTTTTTCTAAGAACCCTATTCCATATTGTATCAATGAGATCTCCCCCATAGCCATTACTCGCCGCTATACTTTTAATAGTTAACTTTTCTTTAGCTAAATTCTGTTCACTCATTGGTATAGATAAAGCTCTGTTAATCATACTATGGAAAGCAGCATGTTTGTGGACTACTGGATGATTTGAAGTACTATGAATGGTAATATCGCTGTAAGTATCTTTCCTATATATGGAAAACTCATGTTTTCCATTATTCAACGAAATGGAAAGATCAAGAAAATTTAGGTGATTAGATCCGAATTCTAAGGTAAAGTTAATGAATGGATCTACGTTATTAATTTGTGTATGATATGAACCAAGTTGTCTTTCAGTCCCTTTCCAAAGAATGATGATATCGTCTACATATCTATACCAATAAAGGAGGCTATCTGATTTACATTTTCGGAAAATTTGTTTTTCAAGAAAATCCATGTAAATATCTGCAAGCAATGGAGACAATGGAGATCCCATTGCAACCCCTGGTTGAGTATAGTATTTCCCATCGAACAAAAAATAATTCTGATCCATACAGACAGACATTAAAGTACACAATTCATCTTTTTCAAACAAATTTAAATTAGAATCGTGAATCAACCCATTAACAACATCTTTACATCTATCAACATTAATGTTGGTAAAGAGGCTGACCACGTCAAAAGAAGCAAGTTTAGCATTTGGAGGCACTTGAATATCCTTAATTTTGCTAACCAAATCGTAAGAATTTAGAACAGTATGTTGTGGTCGAAATTTAATTTTGCTTCTAAACAAACTATTCAACTTTTTAGCCAACTTATAAGCAGGAGCACCAATGTATGATACAACTGGTCTCATTGGTGCTCCTACCTTATGAATTTTTGGCAGACAAGACAACCTAGGTGCATGCGGATTCATTTCTATAAAGCCTGGTTTGTACATATTTTTAAGGATATTTTCAGACTTACTAACTACTTTCCTAACAATTTTTTGAAATTTATCAGTTGGGTCTGATGGCAGTGGTTTACAATTATTTTCATTCAAAAAATTAACAGTTTTGGCAACATAATCAGTTTTTGTCATAATGACTGTAGTATTACCTTTATCCGCCTTAAGGGCTACAAGCTTCTTGTCCACAAACTTCTTCCTCAGTGCTGCTGCCAGTCGTTCTTCTTGTCCAGGGGGTGTCGTCGTCGCCTTCTTCAGCTCTTCAGCGCACAATGTTTTCACCACAAGTGGACCTTCAGTAGCTTCTATGGTGAATGCTAGGTCCCGTGATGAAGCAAGGCCATAGGATGAGGTGGGGTTGTGCTTCAGCCCTTTCTCCAGAAGGGATACTTCTGCTGGTAAAAAGGATGTACCAGACAGGTTCTCCACTTTCTTGAAGAAGGTAGGGCACGGAGATGGTGTAGCAGATGGCATCGGAGGTCTTGGCTTCTGGGACTTCCGAAGCTGGCTGAGCTTCTGCTGAAGCTGCACCTTCTTCTTCGATCCCTTCTGCCAGGCAATTAAGAGTGATAAGTTGGGGTAAATCTTTGAATGATGTAGTTCCTTTAAGTTTTTCTCCATTATTGCATTCATTTCTGTAACAGCTTGGTTCCACCCCTCTTCCCCACAAACTCATCACCTCCCTATCACCTCATGTTCCTTTCACTTTTTTGGCATTCTCTTCCTGGGCCAATCAGAATCGACCCCCCCTTCCTTTGTTCCCTTCACCATTCTTCTTCACAACCAATCAGATTCGACCACCCTCCCTCTGTTCCCTTCACCATTCTTTTTCACAACCAATCCCAATCGACCACATTTCACTTTGTGACTATATAAGGTCTCCTCTCCAACATGCCTTCAGTTATTGTGTGTTACTGACGATGGTTTGATCACCGAAACCGGTATAACAGTGTTTTTCGTGTATTA